>JAHUTJ010002424.1:1750-12932 GCA_036250325.1 Characodon lateralis | reverse complement strand
TGCGGCTGGTTTTAGTGAACAGTGCTCTGTAGCGCCACCTGAAGGTAAAACTCTAAAAATGCAAAAACAAAACAAAAGAGCAAAGTGTACCGGAGTCAAATTCCTTGTTTGTATGCACGAACTTGGCAATAAAGCTGATTCTGATTCTGATCAGACTGTCCTGATCCTTCCTGCCCACAGCCATCAGCATCTATGATATTAACAGATCCAGTGTAATGACTGATAGATGGCTCCAGGCCCAGTGCCTCAACAGCACGGAAAATGACAATGCAAAGAAAGGATGGAAATGTCCATCATGCAAGTAAGATGTGAAGTTTGTCCAATAATGTTAGAAATAAATAATGTTGGAAATAAAACTGTAGATCTGTTAGATTGCTTTAAGACTGTCTCATCTGTCATGTTTAGTAGAATGATTTAACATTAGTTTTGTGAAAGGCATGTTACCTCAAAGCTATTGACAAAAAATAGAAGATGCAATTAAATCAGATAAAAAGAAATCTCATTTATTCAGTTTAAGATAATTATTTAACAGTAGTTCCGTACCACTGGGTCACGTGACCTAAAAACTATTGGAAAAAAAACATGATTTGTGATTAAAGAAATGTATAAAAAATACAAAAAGCTTAAAATGGCATAAAAAAAAAGGGTGTGCCTCATCTATCCGGTCTGGTAGAACAATTTCAGACAGATTTTGTGTGAATTGGTCACATAATCTCAGAGCTATTGAAGAAAAATGGCAAATAGTAATATTAAAAATTCATACAAAAATAGAAAATGCACTTATATTCAAAATAAATTAGTGTGCCACATCTCTTTCGTCTAATATGATGATTCGACATGAATTTTGTGTCACTGGGTTACAAGACATGAAAGTTATTAATTTTTGTTTCTCCCGAGTGTTTGGTTCTGACATTTATCGTCGGTCCCTAAACGAACCACCGTGTGCAGGAGGAGCGAGACAGCAGAGAGCAGTTGCCCGGAATCAGCCTGCTTTTCCCGGCCGAAACAGGAGGCTGACGCCGCTGAATCCGCGGAGCTCGAATATCCAACTTCAAACTAACTTCACTGCGGTCCCATCTTCTACGTCCTCCACCGACATCTTAGTCAGGAACACAATCTTCCACTGCTGGACAAGAGGGTCTCCTTCACCCTGTCTTCCCGTCGAAAAAGTGTGATCAATTACGTTGAGAGTCCAGCTGACCAAATCCATAATTTACAAGTTTGGAGGACATGCAAAGCGAGGCTTTGAGAAAAATACAGACAAAAAGCAGAAGCAGGGAGGGAGAGAAAACTCTTCCACCGAGAGCAAGAGCAGTTAGTGAAGCAATAAAATATATAAAACTATAAAATAACCCTGTTATTGCATGGTCCAGTCATCGGGATTATTTCAGCTCTCCAGCAGACATACTGACCCTGAACAGCCTGGGCTCCAGCTTGTTCTTCTGATCCAGATTCAGATCTTTGAGGTGAGAGACCAAGACCTGAAATATAAAACCCCACGCTGTTCAGACTCCATCGGAAAGTCCCGTTTTTGGGTTTTGTCAAGTTAAAGGGATTTCATCTGAAGGAACATATGATTGGTAAGTTACATTTAACCAGAAAGTCCGTATCTGATTGTTTTATTAATTTGAACATAATCAAGAATCAATGTTCTTCCAGTAAACAATGAACACAGTGGAAACAGTCAAGACCGAATCAGCCGAAACTTTTCGGTTTCAGAGGAAATCCTGTTTCTGCAGCGAAATAAACCCCGCTGGATCCGGTTCAAGAGGAAAACGCAAATTTTGAAGTTTTTTAGGGGAAGTCTGGTCTGAACCTGGTTTAGTTTCCAATCACGGATAATCTCGGAACACACCGCGAGATTCAGGGCTGTGTTTTATTTGTAATATTGTTTCAGAGGAAAGCTCCCAGATCAGGAGACGTACAGTTGGAGAGAATTTTACCTGGACAGGTGAGTTCATGGAAGCAAGTCTTACCCGGACAGGAGCCGTTTCAGCCCGATCAGGGTGTTCTCAGACAGGAACGGAAATCCTCTGCTGCCGCCGCTTCTTTTAATAGCGAAGAGGGAAAACAGAAACGAGACCCAAACGCAGCTGACGGCTCACTGACAAAAGAGAACCAAACGGATCCGAAAAGATCCTAATTTAGGGCGTGGCAGACCCACACCCAGAAACAGGTCCGGACATGATCCAGCTCCGTAAATGAGGAGGACGTTTCGTGGCCGTGTTGACAACCGATTCTTTCTATGTTCGTCTCACAGTCTGCGGTGTGGAAATGAGCTTGAATGAGTCCAGTAAATAATACCAACAAACAGGAGGCTACTCAGATTAAATCAGAACCAACCGGTCCAAAGGCGGACCAGAACCAGAACAAATGACAGAGTTCTATAAAGTAACACTGGAACAATTTCAATAACCCATATGATGCAGTTATTGTCACAATACACTGGTGGTGACATCAGTCTCCCCTGGAGGCGTGGGTTCGAATCCCACTTCTCACAGCACGTACTGTTGGTTCATAAAGATTGCTTTTGCTCCGGCTGTTCAGTTATGTGCTTCAAATATAATTTCATTACCTCATAACACATGATCACTGTTCCGTTAGCTGTATACAACTGATATTATACATGGGCTCTTCAAATTCAACACGTGTACTTACTATTGCTAAACTACATTCAGAAGATTCAACCCCTCAATGAAAAGCATCTTTAGGACTTGGTAGAGTTCTTGAAGAATCTTTGCCCACAAAGGGCCACAGGTTCTCTTGGGTTTGTGCACCCGCACTGTTCAGAACCATGTTGGCCTTTCAACATTCCTCAAACACAATTGGCTTTTCATGTCAACAGCTCTCAAATATTCCTGAAACGCCATTGGCTGTTCAACATTCTTCACCTTTTCCCCGAACCATTCTTCAGCAGCTGGCGTTCAGCTTACAGTCTACCCTGAAGATTTCTGTACGTAAGTCCGCTTCGTCGTACATGAGGCCCCTGGGCCCATATTCTCAAAGAATCCTACAACTAAAAGTAGCTCCTAGTGACGCCATTCTGAAGAAAATCTTACAATTTCTCGCATTTTATTAATTCACTGTTCATTGGAGGAGAATATCTCTCCGTCTTTCCTCCATCTTCTCTTAGGCTCACTAAAAGTTCTCCTCACTGCTCTGAACCTCTCCTCACGTTAGGAGCTCTCTGAAGGCCTCAGATGTTTCCTGAATAACTTTTATCGGACCGAGGGACAATTAGAAGAAAAATCTTAGAATTCGAGAAGTTCTCAGATTTTTCTTAGAATGACGTCATTAGAAGCCACTTTTAGTCTGAGGGTTCTTTGGGAATACGGGCCCTGATGTGCAATCTGTGACATTTACAAGAGAAAACCATCGACTTCCACATTTCTTATAACAGGAAACATTACCACACCACGTTGCAATTTAAAAGCTGTCCTGTTTGGAAAACCAGGAGTGCCACAACTGATTAAAAATTTGAACTGGATTCAAATGAAACCCCACCAGACCAGAGTCCCATGCAGCAGCTCTGTGTTATTTGCATAAATTAAATGTGAACTCTTTCAGTCAGAGCGGGGCTGGTAACCAGAGGCACCTGGTGGTATCCCTCCTCTGGTGATCAGGAGATGAGCTGGTCAGTACTTGGAGCTGCAAGAGTCAAGCACATTTGTCAGAGGTCTGTGGGAGTGGGTGGCCACTCAGGATTTTTGTGTTATTCATTCACCCGAGTGTGGAGGTGTTGATGGGTACGCTTGTTTTCGAGACGGGGGAAACTGGCGACGCAGATGGTGAGATGGGGAACTGAAGCCACACTGCATCATGACTCCTCTCCGACATTCAGCTTGACTCCATATCAAACTTTAATCATAGATCGCCGTCATCATAAGCATTCAGAACCACAATGCGGTGCCGGTGAGCCAGAACTACATAAGGCCCTTCCACATAGATATAAAGGCCTATAAGTCAACTTCACTCTGAAATCAAAGTCCACAAAACATTTCATCAAAGTTTTCTCACCATCACATTCCTCCCTCTGATGATCTCCAGGCTCATGTGGACCACAGGTTAACCCAGAAGCTGTGAGGGAAGAACCGACTGCTGTAAACATTTCAACACAGTGGAGACTCGCATCACTTCTGCAGCTAGCAAACAGCTTTAGTGCCTTATTTCATTTAAATTAGAAAAACACCTTCAGACCGACGGATGTTTCAATAAACAGCTGACCACATGGTGGCGCTGTAGCTGCTGGTGCTCACTGTGTTTGTGTGGTCCACACTGATGCTTCTGAACCTTTTGCTTGAATTTTCCAGAAAGTGGGCTGGGCTCATGAGGGTCTCCCAAGTCTCGGCCCGGCTCTTCCTCAGCGATCTGGACTCGGCGCTGAACCTGGCGGTGCTGACCAGCAGGAACGTCACGCTGATCATCAACGCTTCTGGGTTGCAGGATGTTTCCTACCCGGCACTGGACGACCTGCAGGTCCTCCATGTCCCCGTCCAGGACCAGCCCCATGCCCTCCTGAGTCTTTACTTCGACCCGGTGGCTGAGCGGATCCAGCAGAACCCAACCGGGACCACACTGGTTCACTGCGCGGCTGGCAGAAGTCGCTCACCGGCTCTGATTATGGCCTACCTCATGAGGTAACAGCAGAGGTTCTGGCCCGGTGCTGGTTTTGATCTCACCTTTAAAGACCTATCTACCCAGACAGAATCCTAACTGTTCCTGGGTCGGTCAGGATCAGACCCGAACCTGACCCAGTTTAAGAAGAATTTTTTAATAGATATTTCCTGAAAAGTTCTACAGAACCAAAATGTTTTCTGTTCTGTGTCAGTTCTGATACATGTTGGATCTGCTCTGTGTACAGATTCAAAGGTCTCAGCCTCTGCCAGGCCCATGAACTGGTTCTGGAGTGCCGGCCGTTTATTCGACCCAATGCTGGGTTCTGGAGGCAGCTGATGGAGTACGAGAGGAAGTTGTCGGGTCGGAACACAATGAGAATGGTAAGAACAGCAGCCGGAGTTCTGCCTGAAGCCTTGCTGGACCCTGATGGACCAAAGTACTATGTGAATGTGTGAAGTTGGACAGTTTGATTCTGACCCAAACACAGGATACCAGAACCAGAACTTTTAAAAGATGAACACATGAAAACACAGGCGAGGTAAAAAACAGACGACACTTTATTAATACAGTAGAAGGAATGATAAGAGGGGGTAGATCGGATCAGTACTCAAAGCTCAAGATGGTCCTGATGCAATCAGTAATCGGATCGGGTCAGCGGGTCAGTACTGGAAGCTCCTCTTGGTCTGGATATCGTCCAGGATCTGCTGCAGCTCCTCATCCTCAAAGCGACCCTCCAAACTGATACCAGAACAAACCCAAAATCACACAAGAAACAAAAATCATGTTGCTTCAACAGAACCGATTCAGTGAAAGTTTGAACCTTTCTGAACAGCAGTGGTCCAGTTACAGTACTTGGAGTCCTGCAAGTATAAGAAATTTCCCATATCCAACAGAACTGAGTCCAACAGCTGGGTTACTTCAGAACCTGACCCTGTTAATGACCCGTTCAATTAAAATCTGATGTATTTAACCAGGGACACATTCAGAACCTGCACGACCCAGATCCTAAAGACTGGAAGTTCCTCCTCAGGTGGTACCGACTGCTGTAGACAGAACTTTTAAAACTTAAAACAATAGTCTCATCGTCACATGACAGAAAACTGATCCCTATCTTAGTTTGTGTTCTGTGACGGTTCTGATTAAACCCGAACGGCCGGATAATGAAGCTGTTTTACAGGGTGAGCACCTTTGGCAGGTTTCTCTTGGGTAGAACAACCGGATCAACAGCACAGGACTTCATTCATTTCACTCTGCTCTTCATAAAGAACATCTGACTCCATATTTAGTCCATTGGTTCTCGACAGAAGGATTCTACTCTGCCGACCCGGATCTGAACCGGGTTTCTCCTTGTGACATGTTTCTGACTTGGCACTCCAGTCGGTTTATAAGACTTCGCTGATATTTGAGAATAAAAATGTTGACATCACTTTGGTGGTGAATTGATTTTAGGAAGATGCAGTGTCCGGGTTGTCCCTGAAGGCACCTTGAGGCCCAGCTCTCTTTGGAGGGAATCCAGCCATCATGTGGTAGGAAGTTCTAACTAAATGATGGACTTCGCCTGAAAATCTGAGCAAGCACACCTTACAGGTCCCTCCCCGTTGCTCTCTGTGTGCTACAGCACTCCCTCCAAAGCTCCTCCCCCATGGCGGATCCTGCCGTGAACACGCAGCTTGCTTTTCACCATCAGTCTTCTGTTTTTCTGTCTTTGTTTTCTGAGCAGGTGGCACTCAAGAAAATGGCGGTTTTGCTGTAACGTTCGGCTGCTTCTCCACCAGTAGCACAGCTGCAGCACACCGGCAGTCGTTAGCTTTGCGGGACATGCTGTGTGCAGGGGACGACGTGAGCAGCGCGTACATGAGCATGACTGACACTGCTAAGACATTTCTCCTGGCTCCGATTGGTTGGTTCTGACCAGGAACGGTGTATTTCTGCATATGGCAGTAGGAATTGGACCTTAGCTTCTGTTTCTCCAGCACCAGAAGTTGTTTCTGGTGTGTATTTCAATTAAGTGTTGAAAATACTGACAACCATTTGGGTTGGTCCTTCTTTCTTTCTTCTCGTAGCTGAACAAGAAAGCTCAACATTACCTAAAAGCAGACTTCAGTGATAGCTGGGAGTCCATACTGTTAGGTTCTGATGTTTTAAAGTTGCACACCGAACCAGAACTATGTGCACTTAGTTCTGCACATAAACCTTCTGCACATGTTCAGCTGTAAAACAACGTCGTATTAATTCAGTGCGCCGAGGCGACAAGGCTGTGCCAAACGGTTCCGGTACGTATTCCTATACCGTTACACTCCTAGTTTAGAGGTCAGCAGGGGGCGCCGTTTCTACGGTTCCCATACATTTTTAAATTTAGATACCTTGTTCATTCCATAAATTCAGTTGGATCAGAACACTCTGTGAGACGCAGCTTGGCCCAGACCTCTGATCAGCACTTATTCTCTTGAAACCAAGAACTGAACCGTTCAGAACCAACCCAATCGTTGGATTTTAGGACCTGTTCCAGCCGTAACTGTGACAGCTGGCAGTTCTGTCAGATCAATTTTGTCCTGTAAGAACCATCAAAACGGGCCCAACACCGTCATACTGTTCTGTGCACAAGAACAGGATACCTGTACAGATCCATTCTCAGGGAGAAACGCCTGGTTCTGCCCGACCCAACAGGGCAGGGTTTGTTCCAACTCACCTGGGGATCAGAGCCTTGGCCTCTTCGGCTGCTTCAGGACACAGATTGGCCAAACTGGCCAGCTCGAACTTATGGAGCTTCTTCTGCAGGAGAAGGCTGGGAAGACAGGCATAACTGGGTCAGAACCTCAGACATCTGGCAGACAGAACTGGAACAGTGGCAAAACCAGACAGAACTGGATCAAAACCTCTTCTGTGGCAGGGAGAGCAACAGTACCTTCGCACAGCGGTAATGGTCTCACGGTTCTTAAAGCGGCTGAACCGGGCCGTGTAGTTGAGTGTCTTCATGAAGACCTCAGACAGCTCCTGCTCATCTTCTGCGCTCTCGTTCTGCTGCTTCCGGTGTTCCAGCAGCATGTGGACCTCTGAGTTGAGCAATGTCTCCGCGTTCTCAAACTCTGCAGAACCAACAGGACCGTTAAAACCTAGACACATTATCAGAGATGTAAGCTGAGCTCAGGTCCAGGTTATTAGCCTATCAGGAGCTGAGCTCTGGTCAGCAGCAGCCAATCAGGACCCAAGCTAAATCTTAGCCGGAAGCAGGTGGAGGACATAAAGCTGGGGTTCTTCACTGGTTCTGATGGAGCTATCTCATTCTGATACTTTATTACCGGAAACATTAGTCTTGCTCCATGTCAGTGTGAGGAGATCCAATCAAGACCAGATTCTGATTCTGTCTCATGATCCCACCCCTGCTCGGACCAACACTGGATAAAAACTGGACTATGTTCTGAGCTTTTCCACCTCTCCGTCAACTAGGACAGCATAACCCGATTGTCACAAACATAATTTCTGGTCGTGATCGGGTTTATCTTATTCCCCCAACCAGAGGGAACAGGTCCAGGCAGGAATCTGAAACATCCCACTCCTTAAGGTGTTCCCAGGCCAGAATGGAGGTATATGAGAGTTCTGGTTCTGGCCCTGGCCCAGGGTCTCTGACCAGTGCAAACTCCGAAGGCTTTACAGAATGAACCTGTGAGAAGCCGAGAACCTCCCTGACTGAACCGAGTTCTGATGGTTTTAGACCCAAATCATGTTTGTGTTGGACTGAATTCATTTATTTCTGTTCTAGATTGTAGAAGAAAAAACCCAAAACCTTCACAACAAATAATTTCTGGAGAAGAGCGAAGTCAGCTTTATGTTTTCAGAGATGATGAACATTAAAAAAATAATATAAAGTCTAAAACGTGCAGACAGGAAAATACTCCTGGTATCATCGGTTCAGCTACAGATGTTTCATTATAGATTCATAAATAAATATGAAGTAACCAAATAATTTATATTTTAGAACCCTCCTTCAACCTGTCCCTCTCTCTCTATATATATTGTATGTATATATATATATATATATATATATATATATACGATCCTTTTTGGTGCATGTGGCTCTGAAGGGTTCTGTCCCAGAAAGACAGGCAGGACAACCTGCCAAGGGGTGAGACCAGGATTCATCCAGATCAGATTAACCTGCTTAGATGAGTCCTCTCGACGTGGAGGAGCAGCAGCTCTACCCCGGGGTGATGAAGGTCCATATCTCTAAGGCAGAGCACGGCTGCCCTACAGAGACAACCCATTTCAGCAGCTTGGATCTGCGTCTTTCAGCCCATGGTCCACATGTCAGTACCACGGTTGATGGTTTTGGAGAAAACCCTAAAGCTTTAAACCTCAGCTGCTACAGGGCATCGGTTACCATAGTGACCGACCCGGGTACAGAGCAGACCACTGGTCAGGGGTTCAGCCTGTTACCATGTGATGGGGACGGAATCCCCCGTCTGTGGTTATCAGAACTAGAACCCATTTGAACCTAAAGGTTCCGCTGTTCTATAACAAACAAGACAAGTTCGGCTTCGTGGCAGCAGAACACAGACCAGGAGCAGATCTGGGGGTGTTGTGTTGATCTTTGTCACCTTTAGGAAACAACAGCTGAGAAGCGTCTTCTTCTACGTCTCCGAGCTGCGGAGGAACCGAAGTGCCTCCGGCCGCCATGACGGAACCACAGCCGGAGAGGAGTCTCGGTGATTCTCTTGGAATCTTGTTGGGTCCTGGTTAGACCTGTTGAGTTCTGGTACCGGTAATCGCGGAACCGTTCGGACGAAGGACCAAACTCGCGCTGAGGTGTTTACACAGACACATCCGCTCTTCCTTCCGCTGCGAGTAACACGAACTGCTGCCCCCTGGTGGCTGGATGGTTTCCGGCGTTTAACGCACTGTTTCCAGTACAGTCTGACCCCAAAGACAACCGGTGTCTCTGCTCTTTGTGTTTTTATTATGTCATTTATTGTTTTGTCATCCAGGATCACGTGGTCGGACCAATAACAGCATCATAACCGTATGCCATGTCCTTCCGCGTCCCCTGTGGCCACTAGGAGCCAGTCACTGTGAAATGACCATTTACGTCTTTAAACGTGGATTGATCCGGATGTTCCATTATTTCACAGTCTGACCATTCAGAAAAGGGTCTAGTTTTGGTAGTATTAGCCTTAATGTGATCATAGAATGTGAGAAAAATTTTATATTACGATACAATATCCCAGTTTTATAAGAGAA
This sequence comes from Characodon lateralis, assembly GCA_036250325.1. Taxonomy (NCBI): domain Eukaryota; kingdom Metazoa; phylum Chordata; class Actinopteri; order Cyprinodontiformes; family Goodeidae; genus Characodon; species Characodon lateralis. Next base: position 3,080 of record JAHUTJ010002424.1, on the reverse strand, counting down.
AACAGCTTCTCAAACCAAGACTTCGTCTTTTTCAAATGTCAATCTGACAGTGGATCAAAAACTTTTGCGTTGGCCGGGAATCGAACCCGGGTCAACTGCTTGGAAGGCAGCTATGCTAACCACTATACCACCAACGCGGCCATAAGAGGGTTTCCCGTACTTTGTTCAGATAAGCGCTAGGAGAACAGGTGACGGTACCATATTGGTTGTCTTAGTTGGTCGGGAAACGATCTGTCTGGTATCAGATCAGTCCAATCGTCCATTCTGCTCGTTAATTCCTGTTAGTCGGTTTGGTCCATGCCGCCAAATACATTGTCTCTGGAATGTTTGCCTCCTGACCATTACCTCTTGTGTCCTCTGAGTGGCGCTGTAGATCTAACCGCAGGCAGAAGACCTCGGTCTAGACCACTGGTGTCAAACGTTTTACACCGCGGGGCTAAACAGGCAAGTTAAAAATACTCAGGCTCCATACCTTTTCTTTTTTTTCCAACTAGAGACGCAAAATTATTCATTGTCAATACTTTTCTTGTTACCTGCTCAGCAATAAACATGCAATATTATAATGAAACACAGTAAAATTGAATGGATTATTGAAGGTCCAAAAACCGTTCTCAGAACCATCCACCCATTTTCTATACCTGGTTTTACCATAGTGGGTCGCAGGGGAGCTGGTGCCTATCGCCAGGGTACAGCCTGGACAGGACAGCGGTCCATTGCAGGGCAACACAGAGACACACAGGATAATCAACCACGCACACACCCATTCACACCTAATGGCAATTTTGAGACACCAGTTGACCCACTCCCTCTCCTGAGAGAATCCACACATGTACAAGGAGAACATGCAGACTCCTATTTTGTTGGACTACAAAATGTTTTTATTCTGTTTCCAGCAACAAAAACAGAACGTTCTTCAAAAACTCTTGCTTGGAGGGCCCCTACAGGCTCTGTGGGGGCTCTGAAGGTTTGTGGGTGCTAAAGGTCTTTGGGACCCCAAAGCACTGCGGGCTCTTAAGGTCTCAATATGGTCTGTGGGGCCTTATCACTAGTGTGTTGTGAGTCCTGACAGTTGGAGCAGGTGTTTGCACAGTTGGATGTTGACTTTAAAGAGTGAGACGTCACATTGCTGAAAAGTCCAGTTTGACCTGCTGGTCTCTATGACGACCACCAGCCTGTAAACAGACAGCAAGTTTCCATTCAGAGACGAGGAGGAGGAGGTGGGAGCGCTGTGGGAACCTGCTGAAGAGGAGAGAGAGAGTGTGTCTCTGTGACTTTTACTGTTTCTGTCAGTGTGAGAGTGTTTCTGTGGATGTGGTTGTGTGTGTGTGTG
>JAHUTJ010002423.1:0-12938 GCA_036250325.1 Characodon lateralis | reverse complement strand
GTGAAATTGATTGTCAATCAGTGTTGCTTCCTAAGTGGACAGTTTGATTTCACAGAAGTTTGATTTACTTGGAGTTATATTGTGTTGTTTAAGTGTTCCCTTTATTTTTTTGAGCAGTGTATTTGATATTATATTGATATCATTTGTAAGTCGCTTTGGATAAACACTTCTGCCAAATGCATAACCATAAACAAATAATAGTTTTCGAGCTAAATGCATGGGCTGTGTGGTGCAGATTACCACACTAAGTCAATGCAAATAATCAAACCCAGGCAACAGGTGGACTGCATTGTTTTATGACTGTTAGCAGACAGATAAACACATTACCTCAGTGACCTCTGCTCTGTTACAGATCACTGGGATGTCACTGCCACCCACTGTCTCTGTTTTGTATTAATAAGTGGTGTTTAAAGACAGAATGACAAAGCTGAAGTTTAAACAAGTTTCCATTTGTTTCACTCTGTGTTGGAGAATCACCTTCTTCTAGAAAAAAAAAAAATCTATGGATGTCTAAATGCTCGGTTAGTGTAATGTAAACTCATTCTTCCTCTCAGGTCATGATGTAGTGATGAAAAGATCTAATGAGAGTGGAAGGCAAACAAAAGCACAATTAATGAGCATTAGTGTGCCCACTCATCAGGACTCTCCTTTAACTGCTGCCCCACGTTTAACAGTTGGCCACTTCTGACAAACAGTACTCAGATTAGTCATCTGCATGTGCTGTGACAAGGTGTTAAAAGAACTGTTTAGTTCTTTTCAAGTCAAGTAATCAATAACTTACCTGCGGTAGAGAGCAATTACAGTTTGATGAACTATTGAGAAATTCCTAGGACTGATCAAGCTAACAGCCGCTCTAAGCAGGGAGCATTCATGGCTGAAATTCTGCCTTAAAAAACAACAAATGGGCTGCAGTGAACCACGCCTCTAAGGCTACGTTCCCACTGCAGGTCTTAATGCTCAAATCCAATTTTTTCAGGTAACAGATTTTTTTGTGTGGTCGTTCCCATTACTTTAATAATGTTGTAACTCCAAAGTGACCCGCATGCGCATAAGAACAAAAAGTCCATCGTCAAGCGCAGCACATCAGTAAACACGGAGAGTTAGGTGTTTAAGTGCACAACAGAAGCCGTTTATTGTGTTACCTGGTGTTGTGTGGGAAACACATGAATAAAAGGAGAGTGAAACTCTTTATTGTTCTGTTTTTGGGAGATCTGACTGCCAATTCAGCACAACAAACTGTTTGGATGCAGAGACACAGCCAGCAATGGTGGGACAGGGATGTTGACAACTTTACAGAGACCGAGTTTATTCAGAACTTTATCATGTCGAGGGCAGCTTTTTATCATGTATGTCAGCGTCTCTCCTCTTAACTCCACAGGCAGAAGACTTGATGCAATCCGGTGTATCGGACTGCAGCAGGGGCAGATCCTCACATGCTCGGTAACCTCGCTAGCATTTTAAGTCCTCTGTTTGAAGTTTGTATACGAATTTTACAATACAAACTGTGTCCCACATCCAGAAGGTTCCTATGAGCCTTTCAATCAATCTTGAATAAAGTTTTTTCTCTGTTTATTAACAAGCTCTAATGTCTTGCTGTCTCTCCACTGTGCAGTTCTATTCTAGCCCCCTGTCTCTTTTGTTAACTGCTACCGTTTGGTGCTGGCCGGCGCAAAGTTGTGATGAATGCGACGAAAAGTGACGTCAAAGTCACATCTAATCCCCCTTGGTCATTCCACTGCAGTCACATTCCAAAAGATCAGATACGAGCCAGATTCAGGACCACATATGAATGTGGATCAAATGTCAGATACAGGCCAGATCTGAGCGTTCCCACTTGCTTTAAACAGCCTGACCTGATCACTTGACCCCAAAGAAAATCAGATTTGGGCCGCATTTCCCTGCTGTGTGAATGGGGCCTAATAGTGGGGCCTTCTCTACCAGAAATAATCCAATGCAAGCAAACCAAAAGTCAAAACTGATTAACTGCAGTATCACAATAATCAACAAACTAAAGGCAAGCCTTAAACTTAAATGCAGCATAAGTGATTGAATGGAAACAATGTGGAAACAAACAGACATGGTTCTAATCCAGCAAAGCAACAAGGCAATCTGAAAATCTCATCATAGTTTAAACTAAATGCATGTCTGTCAATAATCCATTTGTGTGTTTCCGCATGTGTTCCTGTGTTTGCTGCCTTTAAATGACCATAGTTTATAGTTAAGAGTCTCAAAGTTTTTCCAGTTCCTTGCAGCCTTCCGGTGGCAGACCTTCTGGTGCCAAACTGAACCTGGACCTATGAGCAGAATTCATTCCTTCCAGCTGCTAATCCGAAAGCAGGTTACAAATGCAGGATTGAAAGACTACCATGTATTACAACTTTTTTCAACAGAAAACTCAGAATCAAATCTATTTTATCCAGCTATATTATATAAACCACAAAATTTGACATGAAATACCTGTAAAGACCAAAAGAACTTTCCTTGCTAGTGAAAGCCACATCAGGTATTTCTAAAATCACAATTTTATTTAAATGTCAAGTTTTACTTGGACCTTGATCTTTCTATCTTTCACAATAAATGAACACTGTGACCAAGAAAAAAACGAGATTATTTTTGCGCCCAGAGTTAACGAACACTGTATTCATCTGAATGCTAAACTTGCAGTTTTCATTACAATTCTTAATCTGAAAGGGCTCCATATTTCATAACACTGATGAAAGATAAATTTAGCTTTGACTCTGTGCCTCTGTCTGTTCATCTCTTTCTGAGTGTGCTCTGTGCTCCTTGTTGCTTTTGTATTTTTAGAATAACTTCTTTCTGATAAAGACTGCCTTTCACAGCACTGAGGATAATATTCTATCTCACAGAGAAAGCAATGGTTTTATTTCCTTCAATTTAATGCTTTTTCTGAACTTGCTATCTGAACAAATACGCCGACAGAAACATAAAGCACTGAACTGCAGAACTGCTTTTGTGTAAAGATGTGAAATTCTGCAAAACTTTGGAACAATCTTTAAACTTATCTCATATTTTGCCTTATCTTAAGTGTTTCTTTAGTTAACTACGATTAACTAATGTGATGTATCGGTTGCAAACAAAAAGGCTCTTAAAAGTTAACTACAGGAGCCGGCTCCTGATTGGGAGACATTTTTTCCCGATTCTCTCTCTCACTATTTTAGGATTTTAGGATTGGGCTCAATGTTAATATAACTGTGAACTGCTTAGTTGCATGGTTAAGAAAGCACTGGATTCACACTGCAGGTGTCTTGATCTTGGGTAATTTTCTGACCCACATGCAGAACCACAAGCAGAACACGGATGAAGAGGTTAATAAGATTAATTTAGAACAAGAATAATTAACATAGAGCAGGGCTGGACCGGACTCAGGGTTAGGGAGGCTCAGTGGTTTCTGAACGAGAGGGGAGCGATTTGTGGAGGCTTGGATGTGGCAGGGTAAAGGCAGACTGAGCGGAGATAATGGAATGGTTCGTGGTCAGGGGAGAGCACTGAGGCGGGGTGGAGATCCTAGGAGGAATTCTGTAGCCAGAGGTAAGGAGAAAGATCTGGGCTGGTGATTTAACAGAGAGGTGGAGAGTAGGCAGCCAGAGAAAATCTGAGTTAAAGGAGCTGCATTGGATGATCATGAATGCGGAAGGTTCCAGAAGAAAACTGTCAGCGTGGGTTCAGCAGAGGTAATCCAGCCACAGCAAGGTAACTTCAAGGTAAGCAATGAAGGAACTCCGATCTTCACAAGGAATCAAACCTTTTAAGTTTAAACTTAGAGGGCCTGATTTTACCAACAATGTGGATCATCTGCTGCTGTGGCCTCCTTGTAATGAGCTTGTCTTTCAGTGGAAGGATCGAGAATTCTCTCTCCTGCCCTCAGCTCTTTGATTTGCAATCCTGAAGCCACAATTATGCTTGAGCTTGTCATTACAAAAAAGAGTTACTTTTATACTGCCTCTTCAGATGCATGGTACTCATAACTGTATGCCTTGTGCACAGTAGACGGCACTGCAGAGAAAATGTGTCTCTGATCAACAAGTGGTACCTCAAGAACAGTTTAGAGGGAGCACATGCCTTGCATACAACCTGAGCTACACTGTGACTTGACTTAACTATTACTTTTATTCGGTTCTGGAAGTTCATGTAATACTTGGCAGTAAATCTGTGGTTCACCCATATGTATTGTTTTTCTCCTTTTATTGGGGCAGAATATATCTGCTGTGCACCAGTAAAATGTCTGATCATATTTCAGAAACCTTTGGAGACATTTCGTGTCCAAGGTTGCACTGCAGATGAGAAACACTGGAGCGCTCTCTGTATTTACTCCGAAAATACATGTTTGGATAGACTTTGGTTCATAATAGTAAATCTGATGCATTTCAACTCAATGCATTTCATTCACAATTAGCTAAAATATTATTCCACTTACACAAGGACTTGTGAATCAGCAAACATGATTATGACAACTGCTCTGTTTTAAAGTCAGGTAACTGCAGGTGAGCCCTGTAGAGAATGAACAGTCCTGTTTCAACAAGTTTTGTTGAAGAGGAGAAATATTTATCCAGCATGTCCAATTAGAAAGTTCTAAAACCTTTTGTAAAAAGGACATTTCTTATATTTCAGAAGATGAAAAGAAAGATAAACAAAAAATAAAGACTAATATAATAAAAAAGCTAAATCAAAAAAATTGCCAATACACAAAATAATACAGAATTGTGTAAATTGTGTGTTGTTTCTTTTTGCCAGTTTGTACATAAGTATTGTTTTCTAGAGACTAAAAAACAGGTGAATCTATAGAACTTTGTTTGAACTCTAAATGAAAAATTGGTTTCAAAATAAAATCATGAACTAAAGAAGACTTGAAAGGAGGAGATGCCGCCTTTGAAGGCATTTCTTGTTTTTAAGCCTTTCTGTTTTGGATGCTGTCCCATGGTTATTGGACTGCAGTCAGCATCAGCAAGGGCTTTAAATTGGATTGAGAATCTGCTTGTGTCTTGATGGACATCCCACCGGATCATCTGCTCTGCAGAGGGGAATTTTCTGGGGGCCTACCACTTATGTGTTCTTTGTCCAAAACCCTTCAGGACCTTTTAGGAAATTAAAAATTACTATCTGACTGTCTCCAGCCTCTGTAGCAAATAATGATTATGTGAGGCATTACTTATGCAGCTCAACAATCCTGCCACATTCAAAGACAGGAAGTCTTTCTACATTAGGTTTGATTTATGTGTAGATTTTGACTTTCGCAGCTATGATCTTGGAGCTTAAGTGCTGTTTTCAATAATTTGCCTGTCTGTGCTTCTTTATGAAGCTCTACTAACCTGGTTACGATTCATCTGCATGGAATGCACATACTTGCATTTTCTCCCCGGGCTTTCAGATTTTGATCAAGGGGGTACGTGGATTCATCCCCATGTAGTTTTGTGTTTCAGCTCATTTTGCACTGAACAAAAAAATGGGTATCTCTGTGCTGATGATGAACATGGTGAATTCCTACATTTGTATTCTTTATTTTCTCTTTCACATCACATATATTAAGCTGTACAGGTAAGAGTATGAAGCCAAAGAAATGCACAAAAGTGACTGTCAATCTAAGCTGTGTTGAAGTCTAACTGAAATGATGTTACTGAAACATCAGCAGAAGTGTTGATTGCTCAGCTGACAGCCCACTCTGTGACCTTACTACATGTTCGTTTAATTAAAATGTGTAACTGACTTCATATAGTTCAGATTTTAATGCCAGGTATGATTGGGTGGGTTTGTTATGCTCATTCACTTATATCTGAATCAGCCAGGACGCAGGTTTGAACAAAACCCTAGAAAAAAAGTCAAAGCTGGGATCATCAAAATAATCTGAAATGCTGCAGTCTCTCCATCTGTAATAATTTTTGTTCCATTCCGAAATACAACTGTGTTTTTACTTTTAATATTAAAATATAATGTATGTAGATTTCATAGCATTTAATATGAACACAAATGAATTGACTTAGACATTTTTGTTCAGTTTCAGTTTAACTTTTGCAGTATTATTCATTTTTTGCTTTGTGGCCATTTAAACATTTCTCTCTTGTCATTATTAGGGACAGTTGTATGTTATATCTAAATATCAGAAGGACTAGTGTGACATTGGGGAATGATTTCAAACAGTGGACTGAATTAAGAGCATATTTGTCTTCTTTTGAGTTGTAAAAAACCCACATTTAATTTGTATTATTTTCAGTTTTGTTTTCCTACAGTTTCGCAGAGTGGTCTGCAAACAGTGCAGCATTTAAAGGTTATTGCAGTCCAAACTAGAGGAACAAACAGCCCATGAGAAAAAAAAATTGTGAAGCCATAAAAGCAATAAAGGGATTATTTTACACTTGGCTTTGATCACCAACACTATAGCTTTTGGAGGCTGTTTTTGTGCTTGTTGTGTTGATCAATTTGAAGAGGACCCCTTAGGGTTGAAAGAAACACACCCACGTGAGGGTTCTGGCAAGGCTCTTTGCAGGAAGCTGGCAGAGCTCAGGAGACCAAACTTACAGCCCGAGTTCATTTCCGCTCTCGCACACAGTATCTCTGTGTGCCGGTTCATTCAGTTTTCTCCTCATAATTAATGTCTGTCGCTGTGGTACAGAATTAACAGGAAAAATTAAGGGGCCTTTCAGCTGCATATAAGTGAAACCTTTGAATCTTCCCTTTAAATTTGCTTCAGTTCCATGAGACAGAAGTTAAAAGTGTCTCGTTTTCAGCCTTGCCGTTCCCAGTAGTTTTCCATGTCATGTCAGTCTGACATGACATGGAACTGGACCCCTTATCTGCGTTCATTTTGTTCATTAGTAACAGCTTGTCTGTATGAAGAGTTTATAAAAAAATCTTTCTTTTCTCCTCTGCTCTGTGTTCAGAATCAGCTCAGTACAGTTTTGATACTGAGTCAACCTCAAGGTTATTTATTGACTATTGATTGAGGTGATCAGCCTGTGGCTCTGCTGAGGTGTAATAGAAGCCAAGGTTTCTTTGATAGCTGCCTCCAGATCATCTGCAGGAATGCAAAATTTGTAGCCCATATGTAGGTTTATCTGTGTATAGTGGCTCTTAATCCGCTGACTCCCACCTCATTCCACTCCTTGTGAAGTGATTATCTCTGTTGCTGGTCCACCTTTTCCTACCAGACAGTTTCCTTCCACTCAACTTTCTGTGAATATGTTTGGATAAAGTACTCTTTTTTAGCAATGCCACTTTGTGGCTTACACTCCATGTGAATAGTGTCTACGACTGTCTTCTGGACATCTATGAAGTCAGCCTTCATCCCTATGATTGTGTAGCCTACTGACCGAGACTGAGAGAAATAATTTTATTATCCCATTTAAAGTGTAAAGGATGCACTGTTTCTGTTCCACCTTAGTCTACAAAAACCTCTAACCAGCATCCCAAAGTGTTACTTCTACAGTTTTCAAGGATTCTTTAAAGGTTAAAAGGTTGCAGACCCTTAAAGTAGTTCTAAGTAGTTACTGTAAAAGATTGTATTACACCACAGTTAACACAGCACACACAGTAACTGACTACCACTTTAGTCAAATTGCAACCCTAAAACCCCCCGCCCCATTTCTCGAGCTAAGATTAATTCATGAACGACAGAGTAATTATAGATGGATCATTACTAGAAACATGAGAGAGATGGACACACTTTGTGTGTCCTAGTTGATGCCCAAGACTGAATTGTTGGGCTAAGATAGTGACATTTCTTTTTTACGTTCCTTACATTCATGCTGCAGCTCCTTGGTCTGATATCTGAGATGCAAATGTGATAGTTGCTTGAATCGCAACATGTACTTGGAAAATGATGTGCTCTGCCTTTTGCAAGATGCTGATTTGGTAGAAATGATGTAGCTTATTTTGCTATTCATAGGCAAAGTAAAATTTCACACCTGTCTGTTGGTCGGTCTGTCTATTATTTTTAAACCTTTATTCCACCAGGCAAAACAGCCTGAAAGTGTATATATGTATGTATATACATATATGTAAATATATATATATATATATATATATATATATATAAAGATGATGAGCCATAATTTTGTCTCTCAATCAATTTTCCTCTTGCAAAAGCAGAATAATCAAAACTCAGACTGACAAGCTGATTATGATTGGTGCCCTGCTGCTACAGTAAACGTGTTGCATGTGGTTAAGACTGGTGAAAAATTGTTGCCATCTGGAAGCATTGTTTGTCTCTTTTTTCAGATAATCGTAAGTAATCATACCATTTGTAGCACTCCTTGTATAAATTGCAGGTCCAGGTAACTTAAATTATACATTTTACAAAATAAAGGTTTTGTAAAATTTGAATTTTCTTAATCAATATTTATGAACTTTAGGCCTTCTGCTATTGTATCTTGTGTCTTTCCTCAAGTTTTTTCCAGTATCCATTTTGCCACTGAATTTGTTAAGCCTGCAGCCTGCGGGACTTTCTGACAGCTTGAGCAACACATTTTACTGCAGCGCAGCAAATAAATTTCTGATGAGTGACAATTAGTCGAAATGTGTCTCCAAACCTGACGTCTGAAACACACTGTGGCCTGAATAATCTGTGGAGCAGGCTAAGAATAGCCACAATCACTGATAATGAGTAGCCCAGACTGTCTGGAATGAACTGTCATAATGAGCATGTTCAACAAGACTGTGTATTGTTATAAATAATGTCAGCTGCAAGCATTAGTGTGCTCCCAAATGGTGTTTCCATAATTTATGGGTGAGTTTGCATTGCATTTATTAGGAGTATGTGCTGATAATGCTTTGTATTTTTTTAGTTCCTGGTGTTCCTCTAAGATGGCTGGAAATTCTACTTGAAATTAAAACAAAATGCAGAGGGCATTTTATTTGCTAAATGTAGTATGTTTTATGAACCCTATGAAAAAGTTAGCATTGTCTATTTTATGTGTTTCTTGTGAAAACAAGGTAAAACAAAACCTTAGCTAAAAGCAGAAACAAAGTGTAACAGACAGCTAATCAACCCTCAACAATAGCTATAAAATGGAAATATGTAGCTCTGCATGAAAGGGATTAGGACGAATAACAGCCATTATTGAGAAGTTTATTTGTTGTGGGAATGAAATAAGTGAAGAACTAAGCAGGTGTGCAAATGTGTTAACATAATCTACCGCTAATGTGTTTTTAGTACTATAGAGGTTACATTGTGTTGGACCATGTTTTGCTGAATATTGGACCATTTGCACGTTGCTGGACGCCACCAGGCCTTCCGGCGTTATCGGCCATTTTGTACCCCAGGACTGTCCTCTACTACAAATCCCAGTGGACACCGCGGCTGATAGGATGGGGCGTCCCAGTTCTGACGTCACGGTGGGCTATATAGTAAGGTGAGCCCTTTAATGAGGCACTTTTTCAGTTGGGACCGAGACGCGGTTACCGGCATCTGAAGCGCATCATTCTGGAGAAGAAAATCCCACGTGGACTTTCATTCATTCTCTCCGTTGGCCAACGAGAACAAACTCATAAAAGAGGCTCCGGGACTAGGAAGGCCCGGAGTTTTCAACTTTACCAATCGAAGGCGTGAATTTAACACGTAACCAAAAAAAGCAGGGAGACGCAATTTTCCTCCTTGTTTTTTTTGTTCCAGTCGACTAGTGATGGTCCGTCATATTTTTCACCTTTCTGCCAAGGAGGCTGAGGACGAAGACAGACCGATCCCCACCTGAGTTACCCACGGACGCGTGGAAACTCTTCCCCCCCTCCTTTCTCTGCCTCTCTGCCCCAAGGAAGACTTCAACAAGTAAAGTCCGCTCGTTCCTTTTATTTCTTTATTAGGGATAGCTTGGGGAGGATAGAGTAGGATTTTAGTGCGATTTAAAATCACCACTTATAGTGTAATGTGTTCTGAATTGTATGTGCATGCCATTGTTTTTTTGAAACTTGATTGCTGTTGAATTTCAGTGAGTCTCGCAAGTTGTGTTTTACTGTCTGGACACCTGAACGCAGGTGCGCTGTGAAACTGGACTGCTATAATAACCTTATGGTGAAAATCAACCATTTTCTTTGTCTTGAATTTCGTGCTTTACTAGCTTGCCGCCAAAAGTTTTATCATTCTTTGTCCTCTGGGTTTACAACTTTGCTTGGGGGAAGTTTTATGGCTACCTGTGTCCCGCTGAGCTACACTTTTGGGAGTGGCCTCCCAAAAGAGCTTTGTTCAACCGTAGTCCTTTTGTATTTTGCCGTTACTGCCATAACTGCAGGTTTGATTTCATGCACACTCAATGCTGTTTTATGTGTTTAGTTAGATATTTTACCCTTATGTGTAGAACTTGCATGTTTGATTAGGTGAAGATTATTGAATCGGAAGAGTGAGTTGTACCAGGGCTGTTGATTTAATAAATATTCACGTAGATAAAGAGAAGGCGTTTGTGTTTATCTTGTGCAACAGTGATTAGTCAGTCAAAATAAGGGTAAAGTTCCCCACATTTCGGCAGAAACGGTTGATTAAACATTGACATCTAGAAATAGTTATCAACTATTACTGAGAATTTAATAATTGTAATTATCAAGGGCTTTGAGCCACAATTACAACACCAGAGGACATCTCTGATTTCAATTCAGAAATGAGGATTTTTGGTTAAGAAATGAATTTTCTCAAATTATGATGTGTAATTATAATTCTTGATAAATATTAATTAATCAAGAATCATAATCCCAACAATTGCATATCACAGTAGGAAAACAATATGGACATTAACTACAGACACATTTGACCTTTTTGATTTAGCTTAAGGATGGTATTGTGCTAAAAGCCATTAAATACAAGCTAATTATTCAATAGGCAAATATTAGTAAAATAAGCATACATTTTACACTTCCCATCTTTGTTGAATTACTCACTGTTTTGTCACTATGGCCTATAGTATTGTAGAGTGGTGCTCTCGGGAGGGTGCCACTGATGATGAAGCTGAAGTGGCAGCACAGAGTGAAATACTATATGCTTTTAATCTAACACGATTCTGCTGGCTTCTGCTTGCCACTTGGAATTTCATCAAACCTTCTGGGTACATCATTTATCTGCTTAAAATGAGTGGCACACAGGTTTATATTCTTATGTTACATGTGTTTTTGGTTGTACACATCATACCCAGACTTGTTGCACAGATTATTGTATAAGGAAAAACATGAATTCTAACTTGAATTTTAACAGTTATCTATACCCTTAGCGTTACATTTTCACATACACTTTGTGTCATGGTGTGTGGGGGTGAAGCAGGACCAAAGTGCATACAGGAGGATGGAAGCTGCACGGTCAGTAGATGGTCAGATGGTATGAATACTAGGATAGGGAGGAGAATGGACCAATAAACTTAGTGAACTAATCAGAGGGGAAATCGGGAACATCTGGTGCAAGAGAGAGACTGAAGGCAACTGAGGGAGGTGGCTAATTAACACTAAAGAACAGGTGTTCTAGGGAGGTAACAGATAGCATCTAAGTGAACAGAAACAAGTAAACAATGAGACTACCAAAATAACATAAACAGGTAGAAAACAGATCTACAAGAATACAAACTAAAACATCTAACATGAAATTCAAGGAAGTAACAATCACCACAATGAATCTAATAAACCTGAATGAACTGAAATAAGGCAAGTGAAGAACATTGCAGTGCAGAGAAAGTGAACAAAACTGAAGACTGTTCAGACTGTTCAAACCCCCAAACACAGGCAGATTATGACACTTTGTAAATATTGCATGTTGAAACTTTCTTTTCAGGAAAACCTACCAAAACATTTCTAGGTCATATAATGACATGTGGTAAAATTGTTCTTTTTAGGATTGTTTTCATGTTTTATTTAGCAGAATGTTTCATCCAAGGGAACTTACAAATAATACAAATCTTGGTCTGTCTAAAAAATGTGTTCTACCTCAGTTAAAATGTGAATAAATGAAGCCTGTTTTTGTGACACAGCAAAACCCATTATGTATATAAGGTAAGTATAGAGTAAGGGTAGAGTAATTTATGATTTTTTTCAAAAGTGTTATCACATTATTTTGTTTTTCGCTTAGGCTCAAAGTTCAATGCTCAAGATTCAAGAGTCCCTGTGTCATTAAATAATTCTTAGCTGAAATAACTAGAAAATAGATCAAACTCAACTGCCATGCCAGCTACTTAAAGCATTCAGCACGGCAAACTGAGTAAATCTTTGTTAATGCAGACAAAAAATCTTCATAATGTAGTATGAGATTCAACAGTGCCATAATGTTTGAATTGGTACACTACTTATTTGTGTATATGCTTAAGATGTAAAATTTCTGCATATTTTTTTTGTTTTTTTTATATAGCCTTGCTCCCAGTTTAGTCTTCTGTTCAGCATTTTTTTCCAAAATTGTTCCAGTGCCAAACCATAGCTGGTGCCGGAGCCAGTTGTTGATTCAAGATAAGAGTGATTTGGTTTTCTAAAACCTGGAAGCTAACTTGGAGCCAAAGCATTGCATCACTATAAACATCTCACCAGTAAATATGTGAGCCTCCCTGAGTTGTATTGAGTTTCAAAGGATGATTGTAGTGCAGAGAGACAGTTTAACTACATAAAACATATTATTTATTGCAGTATCCCTGCAAATATTTGCCCTAATTTCAGCATCTTAATAATGCTGTTTTAAACATCAAACAGTGTTTGTGGATGTTACCCTGACCTCTACCCTAACATCACTTGCTGATATTGAAAGAGAGTGTTAAAGAACTAGGTCAGAAGTGCTGTTCGGCAAAAACATTAGCTGGAAGAGCTGTTTTATGGGTAAAACTAAAAAGGCAAGTTCAGTACAGCATAACTGTATGTACAGGTCCTTCTCAAAATATTAGCATATTGTGATAAAGTTCATTATTTTCCATAATGTCATGATGAAAATTTAACATTCATATATTTTAGATTCATTGCACACTAACTGAAATATTTCA
>JAHUTJ010002422.1:0-12942 GCA_036250325.1 Characodon lateralis | reverse complement strand
AGTAGAGCCGCTGCTCCTCCACATCGAGAGGAGCCAGTTGAGGTGGCTCGGGCATCTATACCGGATGCCTCCTGGACGCCTTCCTCGGGAGGTGTTCCAGGAACGTCCCACCGGGAGGAGGCCCAGGACACGCTGGAGGGACTATGTCTCTCGCCTGGCCTGGGAACGCCTTGGGCTCCCCCTGGAGGAGGTGTCTGGGGAGAGGGACGTCTGGGCGTCTCTGCTGAGTCTGCCGCCCCCGCAACCAGGTCCCGGATAAAGCAGAAGACGACGAGTACGAGTGTTGATAGAAAAGTAGCAAGAAGTTAAGAACAGAGCATTTCCAGAACCAAAATGAATGCTGCCTTTCCTGGTGGTTGGGGTCAATTTTTTGGTGCTTCAAATGTTGAATTGATGTCAGTAAAGGCCTGATGTGTTCAGGTGTTTTTATCTTTTCAGACTGTAGCAGGCCTATTCCCTCATGACCTGCATGATATTTTAAAGAGCATTTAGACACATATTCTGTACTTTATTGCCTTGCATTGCGTCACAACTTGCCTCAGGGCTGGACTATTTTTGTTGCACCTAAACTGCTGTTTAACACTGGTTGTGCCTGTCATCCAGCATTCATTGCCACTCCGATTTGTATTGTATGTCTGCTTTGCAGTGTTGATAGCCTCATAAAGCAGATCAACAACATAGAGGCAATAATCGTATGAATTCATAGCACGTAGATGTAATGCTGTTCAGTTCTTGTTGTGGCTTGGTTGTATTTTTTGCTTGAACTAGATGGTGAAAATGAAACTGTCAGCACTCAAGGAAGAGATCGTCAACTGGTTACAAATGTTTTTGTTTCTCAGTTCAGTTTTACTTTTAAAGCTCAGATCATGACTGAGTCCCAGCATAAAGTATGGATTCACTGGCCATTACAAGAAGGTAAGGGGTAAATATTTATATTTTAATTAGGATTACATTTGATTTTATCTGTTTCCTTTTTCTTCTGTGCAGAAATTCTGCACAGTTAAAGCAACTGATCTCTCCGTGCACCAGTCGAGTTATCTGATGACCGTTTCTGTGTTTTACTGGACGTTTCGCTGCATTACGTTCTTAATAAATCTTAACATGTAGCCTCCGTTAAATTTCTTTACCAGTGTTCAGTGTTACTAGTAATTACCGATTCATGTTCATTAACTGGTTCTGCATGTGTTCACTGTTTGGATGTAGGACTGCAACAATTAATTAATAATCGGATAGCAAAAGCAGCTTAATAGCTATAGCTATGCCACTTGAGTAGTTCTGGATATGAAATATTTATCAACAAAGAAAGTTTTTCATCTTGAATGCAAAATGTGTGTGTGTGTATATATATATATATACATATATATATATATTTTTTTTATATATTTATATATATTTTATATATATATATATATATATATATATATATATATATATATATATGTTTTTACAATTTTGGCCTAATTACTGCTCTGAGTGGGTTGTTCTTTTAGCAGGTAACGACTATTTGATTACCATATTAGAAGACGATCATTTCAATAATCGATTAGTCACGATTAATTGTTTCAGCTCTATTTGGATGTAATGCATTTATTGTCGTACTATTAAGTGAAGCTAAATTGTGCACGCTATATTATTCTCCCTGACTCTGCATTGTAATGACACAGCAGTTTCGTGCCTATCGAACAGCTGCTGCTGCTGCGACAGAGTATTAGGTTATTAAAACAAAATAATGTGACCACGGAGGAGTAAATTTCCACCAAAAACCCAGAACTTTCTATATTATTTGACATACTTACCAGGAAAAAAATTGGATATTCTCTGGTGTTAAAAGTTGTCAGTTTGCATAGAAAATTATAATTTATTTTGATTAAAGGCATACATTTCCGATATTAAAACTGAGATATTTTCTAACGTAAAGTCTGAAAAAACACCTGTAATTTTATCAGAAACAAACTCAGAAGACAGAAGAATAGATTATAAAGTCAGTGGTCCTGTAAGGTTCAGGTGGTAAGTTTTCCAAAGTGGCAGATCAGAGCTCTTTTCCAGTATCACAACGTCTCAACGGCACTAATTTAATCTCTCGGATGACATCCAGTTTTTCATGTGGATTGTATTAGCAGTCTGAACGTAAGCCGTCCTGGAACACATTATAAGACCTCTCAGCGACCTGGCTTGACTCCCCCCAAGCAGCAGGTAACACCTGAACGTCTCCTGGTTATAAATAAAGTAACCTAGTTTTTAATTTATTGATAAAACAGCAATGACACAACCAGATTCGGCTGTTGGCTGGTTAGAAACCGACAGCTGTCTGTCTAAATATTCTGATGAAAGGTTGTTCTTTTTTGCAAATAAAGCTTTTAATGAACTAATCCAACTAATGGTTCTGAATGAAAACCAACGGTTCAGAATGGGACGTGTATTCTGATCAGTGGGTTATTTTGCTCTGTAATGTAATACTTGTATTGGTAGCTTACTGTACTGCTGTGGCCACCGAAACGTAGCATAAATCTGAGCTCTCCAGTGTTATATCACACGCTCACCTACTTTCAGCTCTTTTGTTGGCGGCGAGGTTGTGTAAATGGCTGACTGCCGCCAGGTGTGTTGCTGCTGTGTTTTCAGGGTCAAATCTTTATTGTAGTGTTGTAGGGTTGTCATAGTATGGGGATTTCAGACTTGATGCTGATAAGAGAAATAAACATTTTTTAAACTTCAGGAAAAATAAAGGCAAAGGCATTATAACCTATTTGTATTGTCCTGATGAGTACAGAGCACATTAAAAGTAGGTAAGTCTGTAGCCATTTAGATTAAAAAGAAAGATTAAATTTGTAGCAAAACAGAATAAAGGATGACCTTTGGTAGAAGTGCCTTTAATTCAGTTGTGAAACAAATATTCATCCACAGTCTCCTGCATCATATTTTCTTTGATGGTCAAACAGTCAGCACAGTAGTCCTTTATTTTACTACTATAGTTGTCATTTGGCTACATTACGCTTTTTAATATTACTGTTGTAACTATATTCCTCTACTAAAAATGCAGCTCAGATAACTCTGATCATGCCAGTAATAAACTGGAGGCCTGGTTCAGGTGTCTGAGCTGTTTTACTGTTTACTGAAACATCAGCTGTCCCCAGCAGGAGCTCCTGCTGTTGTTACACCTCACTGTGACGTGGCTATATTTGCATTTAAAGCAAGTAGAATTAGAGTGTAATTTACTGCTCACTTGAAACCAAATCAGCCAGGTTGTATGTTGATCCCAGGTCTGAACAGGCCGCCGTGAACATAACCGCGTTTTAGGCCTCATCGAAGCCACCATCTTCTTCTGACGCCACAGCACGCCACCAGAGCAGCGGTTTCCCTCTGGGATGTTTTCTTTTCCGAGATAAAAAAGAAAGCAGCATACAAACCCCGAGGGTGTACTCCTCGGCGAAATCTTTCTGCTCCTTTTTTATGACAATTTCAACAGCTACTGTGGAAAAAAGAGAAAGCCCCGGATCTTTCCTGTCTCTTCTGGTTCTGGACGAGCTCTGCTCTGAACTCCTTGAACCTGGCTATTCCTCTTTTATTGAACACTGCAGAACCTGGCGTGGAGGTTCAGAGAGGACTGTGAGATGTGTTGTTGCATATTACAAGTCAGATAACATGGAGTTATTACGTCAAATTTAGTGTTAGCTGTAAAACTTTCTTACTTTTCTAACATAAAATGTTTATAACTCTAAATAACACACAGGTTTAATAGCTAATTAATGACATCCTTAATTTTAAATATTTCTGCATGTATTTTTTAATACAAGTTGTTTATATAAGAACATTTAACGGTCTTTAAATATTCCGGATCATTTATTTATTTGAATTGGCTCATTGTTTTCTCCATAGAGAACACACATCCATGCTTATTACATATTTTGTTTGCACTTTGCTCTAAGATGTTGAACAGTGTGCTAATTTAGCTAATGCTGTGACGATAGTGGCTGTCTGGTTCAGAACGGAGGTAACGTTGACCTTGATGTGTGGATTTTAATACATTCAGTAATAGCCTGAATGATTCTGTGTTTCTCCACTGTATTTCTTAGTCTGCCAGCAGCTTAGCTTTTGTCTTGCTCCTGACATTTCCTATTCTTAATAAGCACTGAATGCCGAGGTTTTCTAAGTGCATCGTTAAAGGCAAACAGTGAAAAGGGCATCTGAAATGTTCCTGAAGTGCTAGCTTCTCCTCCTTAAAATTGCCCGCTGATTTTTCTTCCCTCCTCCAGGTGAAGAGGACATATTCCCAGGGAACGTACCGTGCCGGGGCCATGCGGCAGGTCAGTCTGGTCGGAGCTGTGGATGAAGAGGTCGGAGACTACTTCCCAGAGTTCCTCAACATGCTGGAGGAGTCTCCTTTCTTGATGGTTAGTGCTCTCTCTCATAGCTGCCGAACATTCGTCCCAGTGCAGACTCCAACTTGTCAACATCTGTTTGACCTCCTCCCCCCCGCGTGTGTTCCTGTGTTGCGTAACCTAAAGTTTCCCGTCTTGTGTTTGCGCAGCGAACTCTGCCTTGGGGAACCTTCTCCAGTCTGCAGCTGCAAAGCCCGACAGAGAGCGACGACGGCCCCATCATGTGGGTCCGACCCGGAGAACAGATGATCCCGATGGCGGACATGCCGAAATCCCCCTTCAAAAGGAAAAGGTGCGCGCTTCTGAATTTCCGTTCCTTCAACACATTCTCCGAGTAATTTTGAATTCTACAAATTATTTCAGACAATATGCATCATTACTCATCATCTTTAGCATCTTAGTGCCATCCATCTCTTCTGCTGTTCTGTAAAGAAACATTTAACTAACACAGCTGCATGATTAAGAAGCGTGTGATGTATAAAGCTGCTGGTTTACTTGCATTTGGTCATTTTGGATGTAACTATATCTAGATCTGTATGAGTGGATGAACCACAGCATGGAAGTAAAGCCATTCAACATTTTCACTGGGTTTCCTCTAAGTCGAGCTTAAATTTGGTATACATTATAATAATCAGGGTTTGTGTTAACGTATCTGAAGGCAATCTGTCAGTTTGACAGATTACACTTCACTTACCTGATCACTCAGTGGCAAGTTAGCATATTAATTAGATATTTTCTCATTTGATGCATGACCTTGTTGGCTTCACTCGGAAAAATGTCACAGCAGCCGAGTGTCCGAAGTTTCTTTAAAAAGTCCAATAGCAATGGTGATGATAAAACAGGTAAAAAAAGAGGGACTGATGCGGTAGATGAAGCGCAAACAAGTAATCAGCCCTCAGCAACTATAGGGGCGAGCAAGTGGCACCAACGAGGGTAGATGGGAATACAGAGTTCAGCAGGAGCAGGTGTTCTTCTGGCTGAGGAGGGAGGATGGAAAAATGCTCGGCATCATGTGAAAAAGCCAATATGAGAAACAAATTTGGGTAAAAAAAGATCATGACAGGATTTTCTTTGACCCTTTCAGTCAAAATGACAGACATTCTAGTGGAACCTCTGATCATAATACCAATTGTGTACATCTATATATTGATTTATTGATCAGCCCGAATTTATTTGAATAGAAAAGCTTGGATTATATTGTCAGATGTTGCTATTTGATAAAAATGTGATTAAAAACGGCAAAGCTTCTGCAGTTTTCTGGTAAGGAATTTAGGAAATATAGTATCAATTTCCTTCCTCTTAATAAGCATGCACTACTTTGTGTTGATCTCTCATAATTAATCCCAATAAATCCCATTAATGTCAGTTATTATAATATAAACAAATGAAAAAGCTCAAGGGGTGTAGATACTTTTACAAAGTACTATTTTCTCCTCATGCCCAAAAGAAAAACCCATTTAAACACCTTTGCCCTGTCTTTTACTGCCACACGACAGGGAGCTCTAATAGGCCTTGAGTAAAATCATAACAGCTATGAACTGAATGTGTTTCAGGTCCACCAACGAGATAAAGAACCTGCAGTATCTGCCCAGAGCCAGCGAACCCAGAGAGCTGCTGTTTGAGGACCGAACGAGAGCTCACGCTGATCACATCGGTCAGGGCTTCGAGCGACAAACCACAGCTGCTGTAGGAGTGCTGAAGGCGGTCCGCTGTGGAGAGGAGTAAGTGCAGAGAGCCCTTCTTACTTTGTCAGATAAGCACACAGCTTCGTATGCATGCTAGAGGGTTCTTTACTTCATCTTTCTGTTTGAAATGTGGCTCTTTGGAAGCTGCTCTCTACTCCCATTTGACATCAGCTCATTGAACAAAACCTGTTGTGTTGATTTACAGCAGCGACACTCCTGCCCGGATCACCAAAGACGTTGTTTGTTTCCACGCCGGAGATTTTCCAGATGTGGTCATGAGGCTGCAGCTGGACCTCCATGAGCCCCCACTGTCTCAGGTGTGACCGTCATTTCTTATTCCTTTTGAGCAGCAAATGATTTATGTGAAAACCCGTTTCTTCTTCCTTTACAGCTCCTGTAGTTCGTTTCTTGCTGACAATCAGCCTGGTTAATGGGTGTAATGTACAGGAACATCTGAGCATTAACTCAAGTTGCCAACAATGCGATGCTCTCTAGTTTTATTTGTTTTCAGCCTAAAATCCCATTTGCTACGTAAGAAAATAAGCTAATTAATAGTGAAAAAAAAGTATATTTAGCAACGTTAGAGCTTGAGTGATCCAATTACTTACATGATCACACACATTGGTGTAGTTCTTTCTTAACAGAGAGGTGCAAGGATGTAATGGTCCTCAACCAGAACCTGGACCAGAACCAATTATTATCCAGCAGCCAGTAACAGATGTGTGTCTGATCGACTCACATATGCTGTTGGATGGTTCAAATTATAAATCGTGTTTTGAGATTTTATTTGATGAGATTTGGCGAAGATCCTGTAATCTGGTTTGAAAACAGTCAGGAAAACCTGAAATTTAATTTGGAATTAAATGGGCTGTAATACATTAGGAAAAACGCTACTAAGAGTATTGACTATGTGTTTACCAGCTTTTTCCCGTATCCCATCGTCTTCCCATTGTTCTTTCTCTCTCTCGTCCTACTTTGTGTCCTTTCTTCCAAACTTCTTGTGAAAGACAGATTCCTGTGCTTTTCCTTATTCTTCACCTTGTGTCCTTCTTTGTGCCCCTCGTTCTGTACATCCTTCCCACTCTCCTTTTTATTTCTGTTTGCTCAATCCTACCTTTTGTTGCTTCTTTTTCCTTTTCTTTCTTGTATTTCCGTCCTGTCCTTTATTCTTCTTGTGTCCGTTCTTTTCTTTTACCTCCTTTCCTCGTGTGTCCTCCTTTCCTTTCTTAATTAATTCCTTCCGACCTTCATTCTTGTGTGTTTCCTTGTTTTATTCCTTGTCTTCTTCTTTCCTTTCTTTAATTCTACCATGTGTTCTTCCTTCCTTCTCTTTCCTTGGGTCTTGCATTCCCTGTGTCCTTCTTTCTTTCTTCCTTCTGCTCTTCCTTCATTTTCTCCCTTGTTTTTGCTTCCTTTCCTTCATTCATCCTTCCCTCCTTGTGTCCAGACTTCCTTCCTGTCACTCTGTGGTTTTTGCATGTTGCATACGTAAAGCCCTTCCACTGTGGAACAATCTGTCTTAAAGTCATAGAAAATTACAGTATTTATATTTAAAAATGGGTGAAAAGGACAAATAGATTAGAAATTCTGGGTCTGGAAAAATCTGGATTCCTACATAAAAATTGTTGGAACCCTGTTTATTGACTTAGTCATAATTGGCTAAATTAATGTTTTGCAACAGTTGCGTTTATAAAGCCTCCTGATTTGCTGCCATCCTTGTGTTTCTAGGCTAAATATTGCAATAATCTCAAAACAGGAGGAGAATGTCTTAAAATAAAGAAAAAGCAAATCTGTCCGCTGGTGTTTGGTTTTGTTTTTGTGTGTTTGTTTTCAAAATTATATTGCAGCATATGAATGTTAGAATGAATAGATACATAGATGTCATTAGAAGGTATATATATATGTATATATCCTCCGGGGTTTTGATTCGTTGCTGAATGCCACGTCCTCCTGTCTCTGCGTCCACAGTGCGTCCAGTGGATAGACGACGCCAAGCTGAATCAGCTGAGGAGGGAGGGAATCCGATACGCACGTATCCAACTGTACCACGATGACATCTACTTCATCCCGAGAGGAGTCGTCCACCAGTTCAAGACTGTCTCCGCCGTCTGCAGTCTGGCCTGGCATATCCGACTCAAACAATACCACCAACAGGAGCAGAAAAAGGAGGATGTGGGTGAGGAGAAATGGTCACTAAGTGAAGCGTTGCATCGAATAAAACAGGAGGAAGATGTGGAGGACGAGGGGAGTAAGTGTAACTTTGCATTACAAATGGTGACGAAGATGGAGAATGAGGACATGGAGGGACGAGAGGAGCCACCATTGCAAACCCTGCCTGAGAGTTTCAAGGAGGAAGACCAAGATGTCCAAGAAGAGATGAAGGAGTCGCCAGGAACACTGCCTTCAGAGTCGCTGCCTTCAGTCCAAAATGAAAGAGAGGAGGTTGTGTTCAGTCCCACACTAATGGCAATTAAAGCAGAAGAGGTGGAGGAGGACAGAAAGGTTGGTGCAGAGACACATCAAAGACTGCAGGGTCAAGAGGAAGGTGGACAGGACGCTCCTTCCTTAAAGTCCCTACAGCAAATTAAGACAGAAAGTGATGTGGAGGAAGAGCAGCAGCAAAAGGCAGCTCTGCCAGACAAGACTAAAGATGAAACAACAAGCACTTACAACACACCGCAAAACAAAAAAGAAAAGGATAAAGGTAAAAGAGAGAGAGATGAAAAGGAGAGGATTAAGGAAAGGAAGGACAGGAGTAAGGAGAAGGACAGAGAGAAAAAAGACAGAGGAAAAGACAGAGAGAGGGAGAAGGTTAAGACAGAAGGAGGAAGAGAGGGGAGCACCCTGATCCTGCCGCAGATAAAGAAAAAGGAGGATGAAGAGCGGACAAGGGAAGGAATTAAAAGCTCCCAAACTGTCCCGTACTCTCAGAGAGACGAGAAGTGGGCCAAGGAGTGTGACTCGAAAACACAAGCCCACCTCAAGAGAGACAAGGAGCACGATAAGGACAGGGGAGCGGCTCAGTCCCGGCCCGAAAGAGAGGAGGTCCGAGACTCCTGCTTGCCCAAACAAAAGTCTGCACATGGGAAGAAAGAGAAGAGCAGCCTCAAGGAGGGCAAGGACATCAGCGCAGCAAGTATGCAGGGGAGACTGGGGAGAGAGGACGGAAAGACACACAAACATATAAACTTGCAGGGGAAGAAGGAAGGCAAGAAGGAGAAAGAAGGCAGCAAAGAGGAGATCAGGAAGAAGCCTGAACACAAACCAGCACGGACGCTCTTCACTTTTGATCTCTTTAAACCCATGGAGGCTCACCAAACACTGGCTCTTTCTTTATCAGACAGTAGACCCAAACCTCAACATCACACTGACTCTCGAGGATCTTCCTCCAAGTCTGGGTCAGACACTCGGACAGTTGTTTCCTCTAAAGGACCAAAAGTAAAGAACTCGTTGCAGGGAAAACCTGCGACGGCGGCGCTGCAGGACTCCGTAAAACAGCCTCTGAGGACACAAACACAAAAAGACTTCTTGATATGAATGACTCCACGTCTTCTGTTTTTTTTCCCCCCTGAACTACTCATGCCGGGGCTTTGTTAAAATATTTGAAAGTTCATCCTACCCTTTAAAAGGCAACCATTCCATAAATTAGACCCAGCCACATTATTCCTGTGACGCAGTGAGACAAGGATGCACACTTCGAGTATTTTAACAATGCCGGAGAATGTAAGCGAAGTATCACACTTCACGTTTGTCCGCAGATGTACGAAGGCTTTAATATGAACTGTTAGGGTGACGGGTGTGGTGCATGTGCACTACTTAGCTTCGCTCCTAAAGCACCTATTTTAGGTACTCAAACCAATCTGAAAACAATCATCTTTACAGTGCCTTGCAGAAGTATTGATGCCCCTGTAACCTTTTCATGTTTGGTCATGTTACAACCACAAACGTCAGTGTATTTCTTTAGGAAATACACCGCAACGCAAGGTAGTGAAGAATTGTGACGTGGAGGGAAAAGGTTACATGACCGAACATTTTTAAGAAATAGTGGCAGGCATTTGTATTACCCTTTCTCTGATACACAGAAATTAAATACAGTCCTGCAAATTGCCTTCAGAAGTCACTTAAATAGTAAATAAATTTAACCTGAATTGTATTCGTCCCCCTCAAGTCAGGTCTAGACCAGGGGTTTGCAGCCCTGGAGCTGCGTGTGGCTCTTAAGAGTCTCCATAGTGGCTCTAGATAACTTTGGCCAAAATAATAACATACTGAGCAATGTTTTTAAATCTGGAACTAATGAAAATTACTTGTTTTAGGCCATTTCTGCATAGTATTTATACAATAGAACTAAACTAGTGGTGTAAATAACATTTTTTATAAGATCACAAACGGCTTTTTTATTTTCCATAAATTTGGAATTCAAGAAAATTAATTTATTCTCTTCTTGTAAAAGTTAGATTTTACTCTAAAATTTAAAAACACAGTTAAAACAGCTTTTTCTTGATTTATTTGTTGAACAAACAATTTTTCTATTGGTAGAGATAAAGTATTTAGCACAAACTGAAGGGACTGTGCTTTTTCAGAGCGGTGTAACTTTGTAGCTCTGGAAAACATGCATTTGCCAGGACAAAAGATAGAAGTAGCTCTTTGGATTGTAACGGTTGCTGACCCCTGGTCTAGACTTTGACTGAACCAGTGTAGCAAATAGGCTTCGACCTAAGCCACTTCATTCTAGCTGTCGCTGTGGGTTCAGGGTTGTCGTGGCCGACAGTGAACGTCCACTCAGGTCTAAAGTCTTTTGCAGCCTCAGCCCTGTATTTAGCTCCATCCATTGTACAATAAACTGACCGGCTGTGTTGGATGCACTGAATTTTAGTTGGTGGTATCAGAGTAAACGCTTGCTGACATCGAATGCACGGCACACTTCATAGATTTTTATTTGTTGAATATTTTTGAAAAACATGCATAATTTTTCTCTCCACGTCAGTTATGCACTCTGTTTCTGTTAATCAGCTGAGATTCCCATAAAGTACATTGAAGTTGTGGTTTTAGCGTGACGCAACGCTTGCGAATACTTTTGCTAGGCGCCGTACGACATTAACCATTTGGGACATGACAGTAAGTCCTCCACTGGTCTGAAATCATCTTACTGTTGCTTTGGTTGGCGGGCTTCATCGTTTATAACACTCCAAAATCAAGAATCTAGCAGTTGTTTTCAGACTGGACTGTTTGACACACACAGGGCTGTAAATTATACTGTAA
The DNA here is from genome assembly GCA_036250325.1 of Characodon lateralis. Taxonomy (NCBI): domain Eukaryota; kingdom Metazoa; phylum Chordata; class Actinopteri; order Cyprinodontiformes; family Goodeidae; genus Characodon; species Characodon lateralis. The sequence continues at coordinate 1,622 of JAHUTJ010002422.1, read as the reverse complement.
GTACCAAAACTGTACAGTCTAGATGTTATTAGCACCAGTGTGAGAAAATGTATACAGAAATTGCATATATTTTTTGTAAGACAGGTTTTATTTTCCATAGAACTTATTTATATCATTTACTGTCTGAATTTATTTGAAACCAATGTATGTGAAGAGTTTGTTGTAAATACATTTTATTTCCTAAGATAATACTTGGTAGTGTGATTTATACTCTGATCAGAACCTCCCAATAAATGGTTCTAAATGTTGACCACGTTAGTCAGTGTCTCCTATGTTTATGATTTTAATTTATATTGATTAGAAGCTTCAGAAATTATTTCAGGTAATGTATGATGGGGCCTTTGAACCCACAACCTGTAGTCAAATGAGTTCTCAGCATGAGTGGAAATGCAACCATTTATGTTTTAGCACAGCTTGAAATGGCTTCAGTTCTTACAAAAAGCAGTTCACCTGCTCTGATCTGAAGTCTTGTTTTCTTCGGGTATAGTCTATATCTCGTGACCCTAGGTGAGTGTTGTGACGCAAAGTCTCAGCAAATCAGGGGTTTGCCACTCTGCTCAGCTCCTTCTAACTCATGACAACATACTGAAGCATCATTCTTGCTACGTCTCTCCCCCAAGACACTTCTCCACCTGAGAGCCCTCCATTTAGTCCCAGCTGCAGGGTCCCTATTTAGCCTGGAAAATTGTGGAAAAATGAAGGACTGAAGTATTTTCAAGATCTGGATACACATGGAAAGGAAATTGGATTATGTCCATCCATCCATTTATCCAAATAACCCTCCATTAGTCTGTAATTACATCCATCCAGTTATTTTTTGCATAAATCGTTAAATTATGTCTTATATTTGTTGTGATTAAAATAAATTGGCAATGAACACATTAAATGTACATGTATGTACGTGTCATTTTATTAAAAATAAATATTTAAACATTTAGATTTATGATTTAAAATCAGCAAACATAACAATTATTTTATAGTTTCTTTGCTGCATTGCACCATGAAATAATTTAAATCTGCCAATAAAGCCTGTCATACATAGCCTTAACATCTGAAAGGTTAAATAACTTCAATGGCTAAAGTAGTGTTAGCGCCACCCACTGGCATGAATGGGTAAGGCTGACATATAAAGGTGAATTTACTATGATGTCTTGCAACTAGGAAAAATAGTATGCCTTGTACAAATTTTCAAACATTTTTAATTGATATAATGTAAATGATTATAGGTTTAAATAAGTGTTACACTTTAAATTTTTAATGAATTACAGATAAAGGTTTTTATTTAAGTATGTATACATTTACTCATAATTCATAATCAGACTTTACCCGAAAAAGGAATCACACTGAAAGGTTGAAAATATTTTTTATTGTTATTGTATCACCACTAAAGCCTTGAAAAGAGGCTCTAACAGTGCTCTAAGCTAGCTTTATCCATTAACAACACTGCTGCCAATAATTAAAGAATTATTATTTAAACCAGCTGATTAAGCACCCTGGTTTCTTCAATTCAAGGTACATACATTCCAATTAATCCTAACCATTGAACAGTGCAGTCAGATTCAGTTATTTATTCAAATTGGATAAAAAGTTTTTCTGTCTAAGGAAACCCAGCAGATTGCATC
>JAHUTJ010002421.1:0-12947 GCA_036250325.1 Characodon lateralis | reverse complement strand
CCTGATGTGGATCAGCAGGAGCCAGAGCCCCTCCAGATAAAGGAGGAACAGGAGGAACTCTGGACCAGTCAGGAAGGAGAGCAGCTCACTGTGAAGGAGGAGACTGATACCAGGTTTCCATTAACTGTTGTTCATATAAAGAATGAAGAGGATGAAGAAAAACCTCTGTTCTCTCAGCTTCATCAACGCCAAACAGAAGACAGAGGTCTTCCAAGCAGCAGCTCAGCTGACGAGATAAAAGGACAAATTAAAAAAGAGGACTGTGGGACATCAGAATCCAGCAGGAACCCAAATCTGAATACTCATGGAAGCACTACCAACTATTCAGAGATTGAAGAAGATGATGTGAACCATCATAAATCTGAGCTTAAACGCTTGTCAGACTCTGAAACTGAAGACAGTGAGGATGATGATGTGAACCATCATAAATCTGAGCTTAAACGCTTGTCAGACTCTGAAACTGAAGACAGTGAGGATGATGATGTGAAGCATCATAAATCTGAGCTTAAACGCTTATCCGACTCTGAAACTGAAAACAGTGAGGAGGATTGGAAGGAGAGCAGGACTCCAGGATCAGGCAGAAACACTGTCAACAAATCTTTGAGCTGCTCTGAGTGTGGAGAAAAATTTGCTAACAGACGCTCTCTTCAGAGTCACATGACATGTCATCCAAGATTAACGTCTTCAGATTGTTACGGTAATGAGACGTGTTTCAGAGAGAAGAAAAACGTAGATTCACTAACGAATGTCCAGACAGGTAGTAAAAAGTTTAATTGTGGAGACTGTGGTAAAAGTTTTAACTTGAAACGAGATCTAAACAGACACACAAAAGTACACACTGGGGAGAAACCCTTTGTCTGTGATGCATGTGGAAAAAGATTTGCATACAAGTCACATTTAAACACACATGTAATCACCCACACAGGAGACAAACCCTTTAGTTGTGATGCATGTGAAACAAGATTTATCTACCAGTCAAGTTTAGCCAATCACATGAGAATCCACACAGGAGACAGCCCTTTCACTTGTGATCCGTGTGGAAAAAGATTTGCCTACAAATCACATTTAAACAGACACATGAGAATCCACAGAGGAGATAAACCCTTTGGTTGTGATACATGTGGAAAGAGATTTGTCTACAAGTCATATTTAAAGAGACACATAAGAATCCACACAGGAGATAAACCCTTTTGTTGTGATACATGTGGAACAAGATTTGTCTACAAGTCATATTTAAACGTACACATGACAATCCACACAGGAGACAAACCCTTCATTTGTGATACATGTGGAACAAGATTTAACTACAAGTCAAGTTTAGTCAAACACATGAGAGTCCACAGAGGGGTTAAACCCTTTGGTTGTGATGCATGTGGAAAAAAATTTCCCTCCAAGTCACAATTAAACATACATATGAGAATCCACACAGGAGTTAAACCCTTTGGTTGTGATGCATGTGGAAAAAGATTTCCCTCCAAATCACAATTAAACACGCACATGAGAATCCACACAGGAGACAAACCCCTAAGTTGTGATGCTTGTGGAAAAAGATTTACCTACAAGTCAAGTTTAGATAAACACATGAGAATCCACACAGGAGACAAACCCTTTGGTTGTGACACATGTGGAAAAAGATTTGCCTGGAAGTCACACTTAAACAGACACATAAGATTACATACAGGAGATAAACCTTTCAGTTGTGATGCATGTGGAAAAAAATTTGCCTTGAAGTCACGCTTAGCCTTACATATAAGACTGCACACGGGAGAAAAACCCTTTGGTTGTGATGCTTGTGGAAAACGATTTTCCTTAAAGTCACGTTTAGCCTTACACACGAGAATCCACACAGGAGACAAACCCTTTGGTTGTGATGCATGTGGAGAAAGATTTGCCAACAAGTCAAATTTAGACAAACACATAAGAGTCCATACTGGAGACAAACCCCTAAGTTGTGATGCTTGTGGAAAAAGATTTACCTACAAGTCAAATTTAGACAAACATATGAGAATCCACACAGCAGACAAACCCTTTGGTTGTGATGCATGTGGAAAAAGATTTACCCAAAAGTCACGCTTAGCCTTACATGTGAGAATTCACACAGGCGATAAACCCTATGGTTGTGATGCTTGTGAAAAAACATTTTCATACAAGTCAAATTTAATCAGACACAGAAGACTCCACACAGGAGACAAACCTTTTGGTTGTGATGCATGTGGAAAAAGATTTACCACGAGGTCTTCTTTAAACATACACATGAGAATCCACACAGGAGACAAACCATTTGCCTGTGATACATGTGGGAAAAGTTTTGCCTACAAGTCGCATTTAAACAGACACATGAGAATCCACAAAAGTGACAAGCCCTTTGGTTGAGATGCTTGTTATATAAGATTACACAAAAAGTCAAAGTTAAAACCCACAAATGATAAACCACAGAGGAAATAAAAGACCCCTTTCTACCGAAGGCCCAGTATTTGTTTTACTCGGATAATAGGAATCCCAGGGGATTGTGTATGTTTTGTTTACACTGATCAGAAAGACCATGGAGCATTTATTTAAATCACCCTAATAACGTATGGGGAAGTTGTTAAAAAAAAACTCCACTATTCCATCAGTCCTGCATATGGCATTGCTCCTTTACTCAGTTTAAAAGACTATTCGCTAATAAATGTCTTTGTTTCAACTGATAAATTATAGACGATGAGCAGCTTAAGAGTTATAAAGTTAATTAATTATATCCATTATTGCCTAAGTTGCTATGGATCCATAGACAGGAAGAGTTTATATAATTATTTTACATACATTTTTTACCAACCTCCATCTGCCAAAGTTGTTACTTTACAACTACTATATCTACTAAACACTTATCAACACACTTATATTTCTTTTATTATCATCAGGGAAACTTATATTAGATAACTACAGAACATGTTTTCAGTAAACATTTTACTTAATGAAGTTAAAAAAACTGATGAATCAGTCCAAAGGTACAGGGAATATATACCTTGACTGTCTAATCATAAGCAAGAATTTATATAAAGTAGAGGATGCATAAAGTAGAGCAGAGGATGGCAGGATCACAGAGCTTCTGCATCCAAACCTGGAACTGTTGTCTCTCCTCCTGTAGAGCTGTCTGCATAAAACTAAAATAAATAAATAAAAATAAAACACAAATAAAATAAAATAGATTAGATTAGATAAATTAGATAAATGTATATGAGAGAAATAAATATGAGTTCATACTCTACAAAGTTAGGTTTACATGATAGGACAATCGTATGTACATGGAAAATAGTGCTCTGATTATCAGTGCTGCAATAAAATATTTGTCTTACAGAACTGTGGTGAAATAGTTTATAATTAACGCCAACAATAACTTGAAATGTCACAAATTTTCGGTTGAAAATATTCCATTTTATTTTCTTGCGGTTATTCACCACATACCTACTAAACACTTTATATTCATTTTCAACTGCCACAAATGGATAACAGATAGTGGGAAATCCCAGAGCACCAGGTCAAGATCAGGCAGCGGTTAGTGGGAAAGTCCCAGTCCAACCGCTCGCTTAGCTTAGCTTACTTTACGTCAGCAGCCAGACCACCATGTAACTCTGAAATAAAATTTCAATGTAGGCTCATTGTTGATGAACTGACTGCACAGATTAAGTTTTGAGGTCTTCTTTCTCGTGTATAAACATCCTAAAACTACCTTTTGTGACAAATTAATGGTATAAAAACAAATAATATCTAAACTAACATCCACTGGTGGAGCCTCACTGCACGCAACCCTTCAAATAATCCAGGGGAAAGCTGTAAATACCTTATTTAGAATGGATCCATTTCCCTGTGAAAGTAAAGCCCTGGTAAAGTGAAATTACCTGGGTAAATTTATCTCAAAACACACCCTGGGCTTTCCAAAGCAAATGTAAAAGGAGCTAAACACTTTAGTTGTGATGCCTGTGGTAAACATTTTGCCTTTAAGTCATCTTTAAACATACACACAAGAATAGACAGTTGAGAGAAACATTTTGGATGTGATGAATATTAAAAAAAAAGTACCATACTTACTTTCTTACTTTTCTGACTCTTGTAGCCATTTCTGCACCACATGTGGTCCCAACATGGACCTCCAGCATCTCACTTTTACTTACATGCTTTATTTATGACAAGCTCTGTCATGAAGTCATACCTTTTAGCAATAATTGCTAAGGGCTTTATGTTGATTAGCAGTTGAAAAAAAGTACTGTACAGTATTGCATTTACTTTTTAACTTGTCCTATTTTTACTTTAATCATGGTTGTTTTTAACATTCAAATTGACACTGAAAGTGATAGCCTAAATATAGCCTTTAATGCTTTCTTAGACATAATTGGCTTTGCTAAAAATATTCCCAAACCTCCCCACTTTTGACTTCATTCTCTGGACCTTGTGCTGCCATATGGCATTGATTGTAAAGGAATACTAGTATTTCCTCATAACTCTTTCCTGTCTGACTATTTTTAATAACCTTTGATTTAAGAGTACTGCACACCTGAAAGAAAATTTCATTATAGTAGATCATTATCAGACAGTGCTGTAACGACCTTTAAAGAATCTGTTCCACTTTTAATGTCCTTATTATCACAGAAAAACAGCGTAGGGCACAAATTTAGTTTTGTCCCTTTTACAAATGGATTCTCTAGTTCATAGTGTTACTTCCTCATTGTGTGGTGCATTAGACAATGTAGCCCCCTTGAATAAGAATTTAATTATTCATAGAAGATTGGCTCCCTGGTTTAAGTCAGAGGTGTGTATGTAACATAGTTAAAATGGTTGAGGTTAAATTCTGCTAATATGCACCATCTGCTGGTTAAAAGCTATACTGCATTCACTCATAGAGAGCAAGGTATTGTGGGTACTCCTCAAAGCCATGAGGATTTCTGGCAAGGAAACATGTCTCTGCTAAGTCCAATAAAGAAATATTATTATTATTATACCTATAAAAAAGAGCGCTTGTTTATCGGCCCGAGACTGACTTTAGCTTGATGCTCATAGTGTGAAATACAGATGGAGTATTAAAGATGACTGATGCCACAGTTCGAGCAGCTCCTTGTGATTATTTCTACACCATAGAAGCCACCAGAAGTGCATAGGTCACACTGGTGCAGTGATTCGTCCAAGACTAGGCCAGCCCGGGCTGGTGACTTCTGGTCTTCACGTAGCTGGGCTCTACTGTGCTGTCTGAGTTGTCAACATTAGTCTAAATAGAATGTCTGTTGTATTTATAAGCTCATGCGAAGTGTTTGTTTTTTTTTACTTTTTTGATTACTTTTGGACTTTCCTCAAAATGAGCTTCAGTAATTTTGGAGAATCAAACACGACTCCACTCTCTGTTGGTAGAGGTAGACGGTTCTTTAACACCCCTGTCCCATTTTCTCTGGGTGACCAATCATTAGGTGGGACGTTACTTGATGTAAATGCTGTAATGTCTCATTTGTGACTGGGGAAGCTGTTACACCCAGTAGTCAGCCCTGTCCTATTATTTAACCTCCTCAGTGTTCTAGCACATCACTTCCAGATTTTAATGCTACTAATGCTGGACTCAGATGAGCGCTATTGTCCGGCAAATAGGGCAGCAGGTAGCTGATAGTATTATGTCACACCTTCACTCAGACAACCCCAGTGGAATTGAGATAGAAAAAACCCAAAATGAAAGTCATCAAGTCCCACGCAGTACATTTGATCTCTCTCAAGTTCAGCTCGTCTCCAGAAACCAGGTGAGGGAACTGCCTTTTTTTAGAGGGGAGAGTTCTGATGCAGTTACAGTTGATGAATGGGAGGACTCAATGAGAAATTACATCAAAATGGGTGACATATAGCAAGAACACCAGGCTGAGGAGATTCTGATCCATCTTAGAGGCAGAGCAATGGATGTTGTCAGATGTGGAATACGAAATTGTGGAGTTGATGTCCAGCGTAATCCGCTCTGCAAACATTTTGGGTCTGACAAATGCTCCCTTATACCGTTTGCTGATTTCTACGGCTAAAATGTTTTTAAAATGGTCGGCACGAGATGTCCAAGAAGTGTTGGATGGGTATCATACAGAAAAGGGACTGATGCCTTCTGAGGAAGGAAACAGGATCAGTGTGAACCAAACAGAGGTGGACTGCTTGGCACCCACATCTGGCCATAAGCAGGAATTGCAACAATGTGTAGCCCACATAACTCCACCATGGAAAGGCTGATTGGTATGTTGGAGAAAGTGCTTCTTCAAGGCCAATACAACCCTCAGACCAGCAGAAGGTGACCTGTTGAAAGCCAAATATTAAAGGATTGAATGACTTGCCATATTCTGTGTGTGATGATAATTCCCACACACTGCACGTATACACTGCTGCCAGAATAATCTGTGCTTTCTCTGTCATCTTCCTGGACATTCGAGTCAAACCTGACATCAGAGAGACCAGCTGGCTTCTCCCAACCAGCTAAAAAACTGAAGGATCTGCATGGAGGGGAGGACATCGCAGATTAACTTAGTGACACTCCCACCTCGGCTCCTACAGATGAGGATTGTGAGATACTACATTAATTACAGCAGCAGAATTCCACCACAAAAGAGGCTTATTGTGCAGGCCCATCAGGGACTTTCATGGACCGACAGCCTGTTCTACACAAATGTGACTGTTGGAAGCAAACATTGTCTTAAAGAATTGGTTGACAGTGATCAATGGCGTGCAGCATAAGTGAAGAAGCTGAAGCTAAACTTTCCAGTAGTCTCACAAACATGCCTAAGAAACCAGCTAATGACTTTGTTATTGTTGTATGTGGGGGTCATGTCGTCACACCATCTGCATTGTATGAGCTTGATCTAATAGTTTTTGGCTTTAAAGTCATAATCCCTTTTTGGTGGTTCCAGGTCAAACTGGTGAAATATTAGGCAGTATTGCCATCAGATGGCTAATTTTACAAATGAAAATAACTTATGGTGAGAGAACGGACTTTTCATCTCAGAGAGATATTCAAAAAGAAGATCTGCCTTGTTTAATGTCTCTGTTGTCAGACTCGATGACCCGTGACCCTAGAGTGAAGCCCATCAAAGTGGGCACAGCCAAAATCAAAAGCTCCAGCCCCTATCTGAACATTTAGTTTGGGCCAAACTGCCTGCATCTGCTGTTTCTTTGGTTGGCTGTTCACTCACCATTGAGCCAACCCAGTCCAAGAGTAGACCCAGACAAATTCTAGTGGGGAGAGTTGTGGTGTCATTGTATGGTGATGGTTGTGTCCCTGTCAAGATTGTAAACCCAACTGAAAAACCTCTCACTCTGAGAAGAAACACAAAAGTTGCTGATGTGTCCACTTGTGTTTCTGTGCATGACTTCACGAAACCTGAGTGCATCTGATCCAACGCACAGTACACCACAGACTCTGTAGAAACCCCAGTAATGTCACGTATTTTGAGCGACATTGGACTCCAAGACTTGGACCTCTCATGTTGTGAAGTCTCCCTTGAATGGAAAGATAAGTTATTGTAGATCATTCAGCAGTTTGAATCCATCTTTTCAAGGCATAAAATGGACTGTAGAGAGGCTAAAGATTTTGTGCATAGAATACGTGTTGTGGATGACAAACCATTTAGACTACCATACAGGCGTGTTCCACCCTGCCATTATGAAAAACTGCGCACTGCTCTCAGTGAAATGGAGGAGTTGAGGATTATTCGCAAATCACATAGCAAATAGGCCTCTCCTCTGGTCCTGGTTGTTAAACCTAATAGAGATCTTCGAATCTGCAATGATTTCAGATGGCTGAATGCGCGATCTGTAAAAAAATGCTCATCCATTACCTCATCAAACATGCCCTCGCTGCGCTTGGTGGTAATGTTTTCTTTTCCACCATGGACTTGACTTCAGGGTTCTATAATGTGAAGCTGCACGAAAATGAAAAAAAATGTACAGCCTTTTCTTCTCCGTTTGGCCTGCATAAGTATAATAGGATGCCACAAGGCTTGATCAACAACCATGCAACTTTTATGAGGATGATGTCTATTTTTGGGGATGAAAACTTCATTAGCTTGCTGTGTTATTTAGATAGTCTGACAGTCTTTGCACCATCTGAACATGTTGCACTTGAACGGCTTCAGATAGTTTTCTCTCGTCTGGCTGCGAATAACTTAAAACTGTCTCCCAAAAAGTGTCACCTTCGTAGATCAGTGAAATTTTTCGGTCACGTGATAAGTCAGGATGGGGTAAGCACTGATCCAAGTAACGTTCTGGCTATCAGTGAGGTACAGGTAACTGATCTCATAGAGTCTGATGGTGAGACGCCATGTGCCAGGAAAATTATATCTTTTCTTGATATGGTTCTCTATTATCATCACTTTATTGAGAAGTGTTCTGTCAAATCTAAACCACTCTTTAACCTAGTGGCTGAGCCTAGAGCGACCAACAAAAAGGGGCGAGGCAACAGACCGTAGTTCAAAAAGGGTCAAGTTAAACTGTCCCCGGCTGACTGGAATGAGTGCCGGGAGGCTTTTAATATCCTTAAAAATTAGTTGATAAGTAGTGTTACCTTGGCTCATCCAGATTTTAATGCTCCATTCCTTCTTGCAGTTGATGCCTCCTTTGATGGCCTTGGAGCAGTTCTGTCACAGCTTCCTCCAGGTGGGAGGGTTGCCAGACCAGTAGCTTTTGCCAGTGGGACTCTCTCACGCTCCCAGCTAAATATATCCTGCACATCGTTTAGAGTTTTTTGCTCTTAAATGGGACATATGGGTCAAGTTTAGCCACTGGCTAAAAGGGCGTCATTTTACAGTCTGGACAGACAATAACCCATTAACATACATACTGACCAAGCCAAGGTTAGATGGCTATGAACAACGCTGGGTTTCCAGGCTTGCTGCCTACAGTTTCGACCTGAACTATATTGCTGGTTTGCAAAAATATTGTTGCTGATGCCTTGAGAAGAGAGCCATGTGTTCGGTCATGTATGAGCCATCGCATTGTAACTGAACCATATACCGTGCTACTTAACCGGGTGAACGGTATGATGGATGAAACAGTCCAGGATGCATTTCGTTATACTACCAACTGTCAGCTGGTTATTGAGTGCACAGATGAAAATGGCATTGCGTCCTCACCGACTTCCCAGACATCATTAACATCGCAAGATGTGTCAGCTGTTCTTGATGCACATGAGTCTGGAGGGTTCAGTCAGATAGGAGCCAATAATCCTGCTGTCCTGCAACTCGGTGACACTGAGTGGTCTGTTCACACGCAAAAGAGTGAGCTTGCTAATTTACAAGGTCAGGATGGTGTGTTGAGCAGACATTTCTATTAAATGCAGCGTTACGGAAAGCCCACCAGCCGTGAACGAGTAAGTGAGTCACCTGCGGTTTAAAACTGCTGAGGCATTGGCCTAACCTCCTCATTGAGGATGGCCTGATGTACAGAGTTAAAAAAGACAAACAAATGAGCATGGCTAGTAAGCCACAGTCCTACAAGGTGTGCATGATTTGGCTGGTCATTAGGGCAAGGCTGTCTCTCGCCAGACAGAGATTCTTTTGAGTTGGGGTAGAACGTGACGACATCAACCATGTGAAAGGTTGTTTTCGTTGTGTGGTTGGGAAAAGCCCTGAGCGTAATGACAGAGCTCCCTTTGAAAGTATTCACACTTCTGAACCGATGGAACTGGTCTGTATAGACTTTTGGACAGCTGAGCTCTCTGATAAGCAGAGTGTGGATGTCCTGGTGGTGACAGACCACTTTTCCAAGATGGCTTATGCGTTTCTTTGTAAAAAATCAGTCGGCCAAACAAGTGGCTCGTCGTCTGTGGGATGACTTCTTTTGCATATAAGGCTTTCCTAAACATATCCATTCAGATTGAGGGGCAAATTTTGAAAGTCTTCTTATCACAGAAGTTCTGGAAATGGCTGGCATACAGAAATCCCACACCACGCCATACCACCCGATGGGAAACGTCATCGTTATATTAGAACCTTTGGGAACATGATGTGAGCGCTTCCTCCCCAGTCCAAGCCAAGATGGCCCCAGAAGCTCAGAATGCTGACATTCTGCTACAATTTACTAAGCGTGAAACTGCGCTTGCGCCATTTTTCTTTATGTTCGGCAGGATCTCGCGCCTGCCCATTGATATGGTCTTCCAGCATGCTCTCTCGAATGGCCCAGTTGTAAGCCATCAGGAGTTTGTTTCCCGCCTCAAACATGATCACTCTGTGGCAGCCCGAATTGCTCAACGAAACACTTTGTGGTGATCTTAGGTACTATAACCCCAAACCCAAGGATAAAAAGTTCAACAACACTACCCTGGGAATTTCACCCAGAGAATATTACCTTCATGTAAGAAAAAGGCACACAGGTTCGTTTATAACAATACTTGTGACAACTGAGACCGGATCCGAATTTACAAAGTCAATTTATTAAACCCTAATTTAAAAATACTATGTGGACTAAACTTATATAGCACTTTTCCAGTTAAACAGACCGCTCAAAGCGCTTTACACTAGAGCCACATTCACCCAATCACACTCACATTCATACACCGATACGCAGATCGGTAGGCAACTTGAGGTTAAGTGCCAAGGGGCACAACGACATATGGCAGGATGAAGCTGGAATTGAACCCACAACCTTCTGATTGCAAGACAACTACTCTTCCTACTGAGCCACAGTCACCTTAAACACTTGTTATCAAAGAGAAGAAAATGTGAGCGGGATGTGAGCTGGGCGCTCCGATGCCACACCCCAAACAATTCAACCACTGGTAAGAGCCACCGGGATCCAGACGTAGGAAGCAGCCAAGTGTGCTGAAATTCGTTTGCGCAACAGTTCATAGCAGTCCAGAGACAAAACAGCAGCGATCCAGTTATCAGGAGAGACCTATGAGATTTAATTATTTGATCACTAGTTCAGTTAAAATAGGAAACTTGAGCCGACAATGAGAATTGCCCTCCTGCCAATCCACACGGCCGCGCTCACACACGCACAGGAGGAGGAAGAGAAGGAGAAGCAGCCCTGTGGTGTTCACCTATAATCATACTAAACTTAGCTTTTCTACAAAGATCAGCCATAGTGCAAAAAGAGAGAACACCTACCACAAGGAAATCAAAGCCGCATATACCACACTTTGCCATCTGACACTTGTCTGCAGCCAAGTCCAACAGGACGCGAGCCACTCAGTGCAAGTGCATATAGGAGACATGCGTTTCAGAGGCGTGGTTTTTATACCACAACCACTTGAGTCAACCGGAAGTTCGTACCGGAATTTAGTGGTACAGAAATAAACATCTCTATACCACTACAACTTCATCAGAACAAGCCCACAAAGCAATGTACTACAACCGCAAGGCTAAAGGTTCCCCTCTTGATGTGGGTGACAGAGTCTTGGTTGCTAATCGTGGTGAGCGAGGAAAGAGGAAGATTGCAGACAAGTGGGAATCGACAGTTTATGTAGTGGTGTCTGTGAAACCTGACATAAATGTCTATTGCATCAAAAAACTTGTTACATCAAGGACAAAGGTTATCCACCGAAATCTTCTCCTCCCTGTCAACTTCCTCGCTGCTGCTGATGTGGACTATTCTCCTTGCACTTCTACTGGAGGAAGTGGACTTGTATGTTGGACCCAATCCCAACCAAATTATTTACAGTAAGGAAGTGTTCCCTCTGATTGCCAGCTCCATTTTAGATATCGTCACCTTCCTAAAATAATGGCCTATGTCATTTTGTCAAGTTTTTTAGGAAACAACAAACTTAAAATATATATATTTATCAACAATTTCACGCAAAAAGGTAATAACAGATGTTTGTTGACATAGCCATTTCTTATGGTCCTTTTTATTAAGCTTAATATCTTTCTTTATTAGATCATATAATGTGGAAAAGTAAAAGAAAAACAGTTGATTAAGTAATCTTTAAAAAGAAAGAAAAGAGTTGACAAAAAATGATTACTTGTTACAGCCACAGGTCATAAATGTAGCTACTTGGTGGACAAAAACGCTGACTCAAAGACAGAATTAAAATACTTATTTTCTAGCCTATATAGTGGTAATCCTTATCACTTACCAACAGGGATGAGCCCTGAATTATGGAAATAGCTTCAGTGGCTGAGTACTCTTGACATGAGCCATTATTCAACAGGCATGGAATTGCATGACCTCTTCAACTGAGGATTTAGACAATTTTCTAAGAGGTGGCTAGCATCATAAGGAGATGACATAGGCAAATAATAATAGTTGACAAAAATGACTTAGGCCATTATTTTAGGAAGGTGACAATATGATAAATCTGTCCTTAGTGAGTGGATATGAAGCACAGGCTTTTAATGTCGCTGTAAGTAAACCCTTAAGAAACCTTTGCTTGCTATTAAATCAAGATGATTTAATAAATTACAGACCTTTGATGAAAATTTTGGTGCCTTGGATAAGAGCCCTCCTCATAACCTGATACTCTGCATGACCTAAAATAGTAATTACCCCTGTCCCTGTCACTTAATCTGTAGCCTAGCTTATAATCGGTGCTCAGAGCAATGGATCTACAAAAGGTTATCTTCGTCCCAGCGAGGATCCCAGGGACGAAAAGTCCCAGATGAGCATGCCTCTCTATCGTTGCTTCAGTTTCAAGAATTACTGTGCCTTGAACCTGTTATAAAGAAATGTTGTTTGTCTAGTTAGAACAGTTTTGGCAGGGTTCTCGGATCGTGTCTGACTTCTTTAGACTGCCCTCCCATGTGCATGGTAATCAATAAGGATGACACGAGTGATGATTTCCAGTCTCTTCCCTTGGTAAATACACATTTTTCCACAAGACCTCTATCCAATCTTCCATTCTTATCTGAAATTCTTGAGAAAATAGTTGCTAATCAAATGTGTGAGCATTTACACAGCAATGACCTGTTTGAAGAGTTTCAGTCAGGTTTCAGAGCTCATCATAGCACTGAAACAGCTCTGCTGAA
>JAHUTJ010002420.1:0-12953 GCA_036250325.1 Characodon lateralis | reverse complement strand
GCTCTTGATACATCACAAAGACTTGCTGTCTTGGTCACAGATCCACCAGCAAGACGTGCACCAACAATTTGTCCTCTTTTGAACTCTGGTATGTCACCCATGATGTTGTGTGCATTTCAATATTTTGAGCAAAACTTTGCTCTTACCCTGCTAATTGAACCTTCACACTCTGCTCTTACTGGTGAGATATCTTGAACTGTCAGTTAGCTTAATGGCACCAGGGAAAACTTTCAATCTAATAAATCACCAATGATTCTGCATGCAAAACAAATTCTTCAAACTAGTTTAAACTATTTCATTAACCTTTTAATAATAGACATAAATCCAAAAGTCATGCTACATCCAAAACAAAAACATATTAAGGCAACAATCACCATAAGCATTTTGATTCTATTGTCTCTTAAACAGTGTTAAAACTCAGGAAGGGAGGTGCATGAACCAACCTGGTAGGTGAGTCAGGCAGAACTAACCTCTGATGGGCAGCCTATGGGCAGGCCCCACAGTTTCTCCATTCCAACCCATCTTAGTGTACCTTAAACTGCAAAACTGTTAACATGCACCTACCTGAGAAACAAGCTGCTTGTTTTAATCAATCTGGGATTTAGAAACATTATTCAAAACATGGATTATTGTGTCATGCAACATATAAACAAACATTCATTCCGACAAAACCTCAAAGACAGACAATTTACCAAATTTGAAGCTTCAAGAATTAAAAGAAATTTTTAACAATCTCTTTTCAAAATATGTTTTCTCAGCCATATCTTTTAATGCTGTAATTGATCAATTTTGTTATGACAATCGTCAGGATCCTTTTTAAGATGAGTGCACATAGTCCAAAAAGATCTCAAACTATTTAGAAGCACAGCAACAGTTTTCATTAACATAAATCCAAATTTACTGATGCTGAAACCTTTTGCCAATTCTTTGTACTGTAACTCTGTAATAATAATAACTACAATCTTGAGAGTTATTGTTATAATTCTCTTTTTGTTTGGCTCAATTTGATCGCAGCTGCATTCAAGAATTTCTCTGCTCAGGTTAAATGCAAAGAAGTATTTTAAGTCGGTATTGACATTTTTATGTAGTGTTAAACTTAACCAGAAATGAAGCTAAGCTTGACTCCAAACTGGACTTTGAACCAACATAGTGTTTCAAAGGGAGGACACACATAATTTTCCTTAATTTGGCTATTTAAATTTTGAGAGTTGGGGAGAAACTTATTACTAGAACCCCTCTTTTACAATCCACATACGCACATATACAGTGGAAGATACGCAGAGCTATAAATAGAACAGTGAGGAGTGAATCAGCCAATCAGCAAAGAGTGTCAGTGTAACATGACACCTGCAGCATTTCTAACGCAGCACCTCACTATCGTCTCATAATGGCCTAACATTTTAACATGAAAGTGCATGCTCCCGAACTACCGCCCATAACTCAGAAACCGTAAGGGCTATCGACGTCATTCTTGGGCAGTTTTTCTCAGAATGGACAGGGGAACAAGAATATAAATCTTTTTTTTGTTGAAAATATAACATTAAAGGCACAACACTAGGTGAAATGAAAGAGATAAATGAAAAAAAAGACAACTGCCTGAACATGCTCTCAAACAACGTCTACTAACTTAGAAACTATAAGGGCTATCGATTTGATTCATGCACCGTATGAATCAGCAGGCCTTGCTGAACAGTCATGGAGCTTCTCACGTTTCTACCAAAATGTGTCTGGGAGTTGTGACCCTGTGAAAAAGTGGATAATTTTGACCATTTTTAACCTGAGTGAAGGTGAATTTTTCACTCTCAAACAAACCTACTTCATGAGAAAACGATAAAAGGTATCCAAATATTTTTTGGACCGTAGGTATCAGCAGGGATTGGTGAACAATCCTGGAAATTTTCGTGTGTCTACATAAATCCGTGTAGGAGATGTGACAGTGTAGAAAGTGGATAATTGTGAAATCTTTCTATTTTAAGCGATTTTTGGAAGGCCAGGTTTGGTACTCCTTAACAAACATTTTTTATGACAAAACAATAAAAGGTATCAAAAAAATTCCTTCACTGTGAGCGCCAGCAAGGTCTGAAGATGAATTGGTACAAAGCTCATGTCTCTAACTTGAACGGTTTACGAGAGGTGGCGATTCCAAAACATGTGAGGAGAGTTTGTTCGTTCTTTCTCAGGTTATTCAAAAACCTAGAGTGTACACTCTAGCAGCTGACGAATTCCGCCATAGGATTACATTATAAAATTGAAAATGTCAAAAAACTTGCATAAAATTTGAATCGGGATTGTAGAAGAACCGTAAAAGATATCAAAAAGCTGAATCATTTGAAGATAGCTTAATGTCTTGTGAACATTTTAAAAGTTGAATGGTGTTTCTAGCTGAAAGTATGCAGAAGTAGTAAGCTGTGAAAGGGCGCAAAGTTTTAGCTGAATTTTGCTGAATCTCCATTCATTTCAATGGGACAAAAATTGGCATAAAAAGCTGAATATTTCAAAAATTATAATAGCTAAAGTTACTAAAAATCATAGCATAATCCTCCATAACGATCCGAACGTTTTGATACCAGAATTGTTGAAATCGGTTGAAAAATGTAGGACTAGTTACGCGCCGAAAAACGTACGGAAAATATAGACAGAAAAACAATAAGTGAGAATGCATGATTGCATTCTCACTGACTAGAAAAACTGCCATTTCTGTGAAAACGCACATGAGAATGCATTCTGCAGAATAAACGTAGCAGAAGATGGTGAAGAATTTCGAAAACTTAAAAATTAGCAAAAATGACCAACAGTTAGCTGAAGAACATATGACACAAAAAGAGACAGAATGGAAAAAAAGAAAAAGAAAATATAAAAGCTGAAAGAACGAAGCAGAAGATGCTAAAAAAAATGTGAAAAATAAAAATCAGCAACAATTTGCTGAAGAGCACTTGAAAGAGGAGGCAGAAAGAAGAGAAAGAGGATAAAAAGAAGCAGGAAATGTGAATCCTGGATGAACGAAGCAGAAGATGCTGAAGAAATTTGACAAAGTAAAAATTACCAACACTGTTAAAGAACACAAGAAAGAGAACGAGCCAGAAAGAAGAGAACAAGAGGAGAAAACAAGCAGAAAAGAGAGAAGAGAAAGATGAGAGAAAGAAACAGAAAGGATAGAAAGACAAAAAGGAAAATTGGGGGAAAGAAGAAGATAGAATAGAAAGGGAGCAGAGAGAAATGGGAAAGACGGAGGCAGAAAGGAGAAAAGGAGAGACAAGAAAAAGGAGGGACAGAAGCAGAAAGGATAGAAAGAGAGAAGCTAAAATGCTAACATTAGCATATTGGCTATCACTAGCATGAAGGCTGACATTCTAGTATGCAAAAAGCATTGTAAAAGCTGAAATTAGTAAAAATGCTAAAGCTAGCTAAATGTTAATGTAGTAAAACTAGCATGTTGGTTAATATTAACTCAGTCCATCTATAATGCTTAGTACAACCCACATGCAAAAGTCTATGAAACTGCCCTTTAAAATTATTCGCTCTTGTTCAGGTGTTTGAACAGCAATAGAAGCTGTTTAAGCACCTGACATCAAATGGCCGCTGTTTTGTTGCTCCCCTGGGACCTAAGAAGATGGTCTTACCATCACAAGTCACAGAGTAGTGCTTTCTTACTGGTTCTGATAAATGTGGCCCTGGTTCTCATGGAGCGTTCCTAACTGGTTCTGATGAAGAATTCCTACTGGTTCTGATGGAGCTTGGGTCTGGTTGTGATGAATGTTGGACCTGGTTCTGATAGAAGGGTCCTCCTGATTCTGAAGGAGATTTGGACCTGGTTCTGGTGGAGTTTTCTTCCTGGTTCTGATAGGTTTGAGCTGGTTCTGATAGACTTTGGACCAGGTTCAGATGGAGGTTTGCACATGGTTTAGATGAAGATTTGTAACAGGTTCTGATGGAGTTTGGACCTTGTTCTTATAGAGGTTTCTTCCTGGTTCTGATGGAGTTTGGATCTGGTTCTGATGGAGATCTGTATCTGGTTCTGGTGGAAGTCTGTACCTGGTTCTGATGGAGGTTTTTTTCCTGGTACTGATGTAGCATTTTGCCAGGTTCTGATGGAGTTTGGACCTGGTTCTCATAGAAGGTTCCTCCTGATTCTGAAGGCAATTTGGACCTGGTTCTGGTGGAGTCTCCCTAACTGGTTCTGATGGATATTGGACGAGGTTCTGATAGAGGTTCTTCCTGGTTCTGACAGATTTTGGACCTGGTTCTGATGGAAGGTTCTTAACTGGTTCTGATGGAGATTTCCTCTTGGTTTTGACGGAGTTTGTGTTTGGTTCTGATAGACTTGTTCCAGGTTCTGATGTGCGAACAGCCTATATGCTAAAGTCTATGAAATTGCCTTTTAAATTTAATCACTGCTGTTTAGCTGTTGGAACAGCAGTACATGCTGTTTAAGTACTCAACACAAAATGGCTGCCATGTAGTTGCCTCCTATGAATATGGTCAAAGGGTTAGGGGTCAGGTCAGGTTTAGGCCATAGAAATGAATGAAAATGAATGGAAGTCAATGCAAACTCCTCTCAAAGACAGAAAAAACAGGGACATGCGTTTGTGTGTGTGTGTGTGTGTGTGTGTGTCAGGGCTCTTGTGTGTGTCTGAGTAGGAGACAGGGAGAGAAGAAAGGCAGAGTCACATACAGACATATACAGTGCAAGCTACACAGAGCTATAAATAGAACAGTGAGGAGTGAATCAACCAATCCGCAAACGGTGTCAGTGTAACTTGACATCTGCAGCATTTCTAATGCAGCACCTCACTATCGTCTCCCCCTTCCCTGGGCTTTTAACATGGAGGCGCATACTCCCGAACTACCGCCCATAACTCGGAAACCGTAAGGGCTATCGACATCATTCTTGGACTATTTTTCTCAGAACGAACAGGGGAATGAGAATGTTAACACTTTTTTCTTGAAAATATAATATTAAAGGCACAACACTAGGTGAAAAGAAAGGGAGACACTAGATTCTGGAAGCAAGTTCTAAGCTGACCCTATGGAAAATGTGATCATACTAAATAATGATTGTGTGCTGGGTTAGCGGGGTGCATGACATGGCATGCTTGGAGGGACGGGGCCGGGGACTTGCTGGGAGAGGTTTGGAATCCGTTCATAAGTGTTTGCAGTTTCAGTGTTTTTATTGAAACTATACACCCGTTGGA
Source organism: Characodon lateralis (assembly GCA_036250325.1). Taxonomy (NCBI): domain Eukaryota; kingdom Metazoa; phylum Chordata; class Actinopteri; order Cyprinodontiformes; family Goodeidae; genus Characodon; species Characodon lateralis. The sequence goes on along the minus strand of JAHUTJ010002420.1, from coordinate 7,761 downwards.
AACAGTAAAACAGTGTCTTGATGGAATTCCACAATAATTCCAAATAATCTTACAGCACACTGATGGTTTTGTGAAGATGGTTCATCTTCATTAGCCAGGCCAGGCCTTAGCAAGGCAACCACCTACCTGGCAGCCTTTTATAATTTTTATAACTGACACAAAAATACAACAAAAGAGGCATGCTAGTCAGATAGCAATAGCTTATGTCATATTAACAACTACATGCTACTGGCAGATAGGTGGCAATGTAAGGTAAATTACTAAAATATTTCAGGGGAATGTTGCACTAAGAAAATCATGAGCTGGGTTACACCCAATATGGAAAGAATGTTATGCATTGTAAGACATACATAACTTACCTCCTGATTGTCTTCGTCATCTTCTTTTTCTTTTTACTGAGGACGGTCCTGTGTAGTGATATGATGCCAACTGAGCAAGAGCTGCGTGAAGCCAACACCCCACCCACGTGAAAAATTCCAGCAAATAGATTGAGCGGGTAGTCCTCCGTTTTTGCTGCTTTGGTTTCTGAGATATTGAAGATTATTTTTTAGGTCATCCAAAGGTCACCATCCCCCCCATCTTGCTCCAAAACAAACCAGAGTGGTCTACGTTTTTAGTGCCGCTTTTAATTATGAGATATATAATTTTCTTTCAGGCCATCACCGACGACTTAAATTGATGACGTCTATGGTCTGTACTGGACATCAACACCACAAAGCAAGCAGTTATTAATTTTGTATTTATCTTTTATCTTGCAAGTTAAATTGTGTTTTAGCCACTGTTGTGTGCCTTCTTATATTGTTTGGCAATTTATTCCTTAATAAAGATTGTGAATTTTTTTGTCTCATTAAAGAAATGTGCTTTAGATGACAATATTAACTAAGTCACTAATACATTTAGCTTTCTCCACAGTAATTTAATACTATCCTCTCACAAATGGGGAAAAAACCACCAGCTGCAGCCTACACATACCTTGCCCAAAACCTGACATGTTCTGCGACCGCTATGATGTAATGGGTATAATTTGTATAACTGTTCTACCTGTTATTACTTGAAAATGTTCTTTTAAAATAACTGGGCATTTTTGAAGGTGATCTTGATAATCCTATTCACATCGTTCACTTTTATTTTCGGCAGAGTCTGCAGCAAACAGGTAAAAACAATAAATAAATAAAAAAGGTATGGCTGATAAGCTGGCATACGCTAGACAAAACCGTAAGTGCATGGCATGTAGGTCATTCGCTCAATGTAATTTACTTTTCTTTAAAAAAAATTTGAAATACATCAAGCTTTAGTTTCTAATTCCTGACATTAAATGTAAGAATTTCTAAAAGAGCATTGAGTGTTTGGCAACTTTGATATATGCAGTTCTCACACAATGCCATAGGGATTGGCGTCACCCACGTAATGACCCCCAGCGCAGTGAGCCAGTGACCTTGTTTTGGCGGTAGCGGAAGAGTAATTTAAACATCAGTCAGTCATTTTCTACCGCTTCTTCCATAGTGGGTCGCGGGGAAGCTGGTGCCTATCTCCAGCAGTCAATGGACGGGAGGCGGGGTACACCCTGGACAGGTCGCCAGTCGGTCGCAGGACAACACACAAACAACAAAGCATACTCTCATTCACACACCTAAGGGCAATTTAGAGAGACCAGTTAACCTAACAGGCATGTCTTTGGACTGTGGGAGGAAGCCTGAGTACCCAGAGAGAACCCACACATGCACGGGGAGAACCTGGAAACTCCATGCAGAAAGACCCCTGACCGGGAGTCGAACAAAGGACCTTCTTGCTGCACGACAACAGTGCGACCAGACAGACCACAGAGTATGCCTAAACTTCCCGTTCAAAATTTTCCACCGTACAGCTTTTCGAATAGTGTTTATGAAAAATTTACATCCTTAGAATTTTTCCAACCCTCTGTCAAATTTGATTTTTGTACAAGGTAAGTAAACTAATAATGTTGAGGTTTTAGATAAAACACTGACTCACTGCTGCCACAGCATTCCAGCCCCCGATTAGCAGAGAGGGATGCATGGTTGACCGCCTGACATATGTATTTCTGTAAATCCACAATTCAATTACATTTTAAGTCCAGACCTTTTAAACATGTTGAAACAAAAATTCTGCAAGGCTTCATTTTGCAGATTTTACATTCATATTCAGTCATTGATAGTTAGGCACATCTGTAGACTCCACAAGGCTAAGACACATTTTTAAAGTTGAACAGATACTTCAATTGAAAATTCACAAGACAAGTAGTAATAAAACTAAAAAACACAGTATAATTATAATCCAGCATAAATGGCATACATATTTAAGTAAGAAGACTACTTTAAACATAAGTTTTAAGTTGTGATAGAATGCTGGAATATCAATGTTTCGTGGCTTCTGGGAGATTATATAGGCCAGAATAATATTTTGATTAATGCTAATCAAAGCCTTTTTATTCTATTACTAGATGCTTTGGCAGTCATCAGTAGAAAGGGATTCCCTTTTTGCTGTTCTCTGCACTTCAAAAGAGGGTATCCTTCTAAATGGCAAACTGGCCACTCAAGCTACCACTAATTGGACATGATTAAGTCAACAGCTGGAAAACAAGATCTCTCCAAAAGACCTGTACACTTTTGTATAGTCAAACAGACACAATATCTGGTCATGTATGGAGATCATTGAGCAGGAACGTGATCCTGAGAGTAGTGTAGACAGAGTTTGACTCCATTTCTCCTGGACAAGACAACTGCTCAGGTTTTCAGCTTGAAGTTCCATTTGAGGAATGGATCACATTTGTACCTGAAAAAGTGGAATATAATGAAAGTTTTCATCATCTGGCAAAAATGAATATATGATTTTAAGCTTGGCACTTGGAGTCAATTAACCATCTCATTTGGAAAAAGATCAAAAGTACATTTGTGTTCCAGAGAGCAAACGTTTATCCAACTGTCACAAGCAACTACATAAATATCAAAAGCTTCTGTAAAGAGTGTCAAGGCCATGTTAAAATGACGTGCCAGAGAGCCAACAGCTCAATGGTGCTCCAGTTTTCCATCGAAGACACTGATATCTCCCTGCACACTGGGCAACCCAAGAGGTTCATGTCTGGAAACCTTCATGCACAGATTTCAAAAGAGCTCTGAGAGGGCAAGATGGGGCTGGCTGTATGGAAGTCGGCGAAGGTATCAGATTTGATGGATATTGGAGATCCAGAGCCTAGTCACCTTGCAAATTTGGCCACCCTACGAAAAGCCAAGCAGGAGAGAAGAGATTTGGAATTAGGTGACAAAGCACCCATTTTGTCTTTGCAGTTATTAAAATATAGCACACCTCGCAGTGGTAGTATAAGAGACATTAGTCTGGACAATTTCTTCTGCCACTATTGAAGTCCAACTCAGCTACATGTGTATAAGGCATTGTCCAAAAAATGCCACTCAGTAGTTTGATGCAAGTGGCTCAGTTGTGAGAAGACTGGTGAGACCAAATGGTACATCTGGCCACATCTTCTTATATCAAGGCATTCTGACAGGGAACAACTGCTCATTCCCAGTTATGCAAATTCTGTCAGAGAGACACGACATTAATGCAATTGCAACATGGCTGACAGAACGGCTTCGTACAGGTGCTGCTGTACCAATAGAAGCAGTGAGTGACTTTTCTCTGGCTATTCTTGATGCTCTGGTGAAGTCCTTCACTCCTTACCCCGATCTGAAGACATACATTAACGAATGCTTCCGTGTGCTACTCGGGAACCAGTCTGCAAAACTTCCTCCTTGTGTTATCTGGGTTGATGTGGCACACTGCATAAAGATGATCTGTCAGTGGGACAGCCTGAAAAATAAATCATGCCGTGTCAAAGACTTCTTTGTCAGGGCAATAGCAAAACTTCATCAATCACAGTGCTTAGACCATGCACACCAGCTAATACATACCATTACTGTTGTGGTCCTCAGTGAGGCAGAGGGTGATGATAGTTCTGGAGTCCCTCTTGAATCAGACAGGTGCAAAAAATATCTAAAAAAAGATCACAGAAGACTCCATTATCATCATTCCAGCTGAAGACACAAACGAAGCGCGTCAAGTGGATCTTTTTGATGAAATCCAGACTGACCTACGAGACTGGGTATCAAACATATGCGAGGAGAGCAGGTCACTTGCTGCAGCCAATGGGGATAGGGATAACATCCATTTCCTCCCTGATATTGTTCCACACATAAGACTTGCAAGTTACTTACCACTTTGGACTAGAGTAATGGTCCCCCTCTTCAAAAGCACCAGCCTCACAGCAAGCTCAGCCACTGTTGAAGCAGATTTCAAAAATGTAAAACATGGCCTTTTTAAACATGAGAACTTATCCATTCGAGTTGATCGCTTTATTTCTTGTCATCTTTCCTTCATTGAAGGAATTATTTGTTCTGCAAAAGAAAAAAATAATGACGAAACATCTGGATTAGCAAAAGTTACCGAAACAAACTTTGCATCCATGACTACCCACAGTGCTGAAGCCAAGAGAAGAATGGATTCTCACCACTCTGTGGAACCGATGAAGCCACAAACATTCCTCCAGCAGATGGTTGAAAACTGGAGGGGACTAATTATTCCACCCAAAAAAGGAAGAGGACTTCTTATCTCACTTCCTGCACTGAATGGCTCCATGCATATCTTTTGGGGCAAAAAGAGTGAAAGTGGGACTATTTAAAAATGGAAACCTGTATCAACCCATTAGAGTTGGGAAATCAACAATCTCTGTGCTGAACACGTGTGCATTTGATTTGTTTTGTCAGTGCTTATGCTGTGCTTTCTGTGACAGCTCAGCATTTCAAAATGTTGTCAGGAACAACAGTGACAACCCCATCTTGCAGCTGGTGAAAGCCATTGCTACAGATGGTGTGACCCCAAAGATATATTCACAGAGGGCAGAGCTGCTTAGTGCAATGTTTGAAAAACTCCAGTTGAGGTCGGGCGCCCACCAAATCAATGCGCAGTACAATATCTCCACGGTCATCGGAAAAAAACAACGAAAATTTTTTCAAGCTTTTCCCTCTCGAAACACTGTTCTTCACAGTACTGGCAGCTAAACAAAGGAACAACAAGGGAAGTACCATTTGTTTCTCCTGACATTTCTGTCCTGATGGACTCTGGCATGGCTCAGTTTGACACTTCAGGAAAAATGCTCTGTGCTGGAACTGTTACTCACAGCTATAGCATTGGAGAAATAACATGGATTGACACTGACCTTGCTAACAAAATCAATTTCCTTTAAGTGAATTTCCCTCCATTGTGGCTCTCCAAGGAAAGACATTCACTTTGAGAGGAGTCGTTGCTTTCAATGGAAGCTTGACTAAAGATGGTCTAGGACATTACACTGCCAAAGAGCTCCATGTTTTGAGAAGCCCAGATCAAAGACAAATACTTTTTGCCATGGTTTAATATTCCTGACCAGAAATCGGTTCTGTTTTGTTGTTTTTTTGTGACACGTTCTTAGATGGCAAAGTATGCCATATTTTACATGTGGTGATTTATGGAAACGTTTTTGTTTGAGATGCTTTTTCAACTACATCTCACAAAAAGGAAGTTTGTATACCTGTTGTATACAAAGCAGTAGACATTCATTTCCAATCATTATCAAGTCACTTTTTTTCCTTTTGTTGTGACCATATAGCAGTGTGAAAAAAGGCATTTTCATTTTTGGATATCAGAATGATCAATTGTTAACATAAAGTTAATTTTCCAAATCAGATGTGTTTATTCTTCTTTGAAAGTATAATATATATTACATTTTCAAACTGTAACTTGGTTATGTGTGATCTTTGATGTCATGGTTAATTACTTCTCTCAGTTAATTAGAATAGAAAACCTTTGTTGCTCCACAATAGGGAATTTTGGGTGCGTTAGCACCAAACCATAAGGCGGTGAAAGTATACAGGTTCATATATCTCAAAAAAATTTGAAAACGTACCTAAACTAAAAGCTATAAGAAACAAACTGCAAAAAACAATCACAAAAAGGCTGAATAGGATTTACATTAAAGGAGTGGAAAAATACAATCCTGTGCAGTTATCAGAAAGGTATAGGCTATATATATTAAATTAGATGTGCAGAACAATCAGGTGAAAGCATTTATGTAAACACTTGATCAGATATAAACTGCAATATTGGCATTAATGTAGAACTATTGTTTGTTGGGAGTAGTGATGGTTAGCCTATAACGTCTAACAGCAGCTATAAGGAATGATCTGCAAAAACGTTCCTTTGTCCACTTAAGCTGAAGTTTCCCTTAGGCTGAAGAACCTCTCCAGTTCTTTACTAGCTTCATGCATGGGGTGTCAAATATTGTCCAACTATGAATATGCCATGCAATTGTGGAATGTTCCCTTTTCTACGCGCATGTGGCAACCTCCATTGCATAGAAAAGGCAGAGACTACTCATAACACTTGAAACTAATTATTCTAGAAGGAACATTTCTCAGAAAAAATCTATATCAATAAAGTTGAGTAATAGTTAATTTCACCCAAAAAAACAAAACAAAAAAAGTTGTAATGTCACTGTTTTTTAGTGAAGAGAAATAAAAGACTTACCGTATGTCCTTTCCTGCGTTGACAACATCCGACAACTTCACTCTGACTGAATTAGTGACACGAAAGTGCTGGACACAATCGACGCAGAACTTAAACAGTAATTACAGCCTGCAGCAGGTGAAATTCATTGTCTCCTATTTATGTGAAATCATGTGATCGCCTGAAAGTAAAACATATCACTGACCGGTAAGCAGCACAAGAGAATTAAAGTAAAACTACATTTTGTTGATATATTTGGAAAAATCTCAAATGAAAAGTTATCAGAGTATTTTGTTATCCAAAATTAACACATATAACCCTTGAATGACATTCTGGTCCATACTCCATACCAGTCGCTGATGGTAAAGCACCAATTTCCTTGCCAACCATCAATAAACTAAATCAAAAAAGAAGAAAGCAGCACAAACAACAGTTTTAGCAGCACAAACGGAGCACTAAAAAAGTAGACCATTCTGATTTGTTTTGGAGCAAAATGGGGGGACGGTGATGTTTGGATGACCTAAAAAATAATCTTCAATATCTCAGAAACCAAAGCAGCACAAACGAAAATTTCAACAATACAAACGGAGCACTAACTGCTCAATCTATTTGCTGGAATTTTATACGTGGGTGCGTGTCGGCTTCATGCATCTGCGAGCAAGCAGGTTGAAGTTGCTCAAGCAGGAAGCAGATGAATACTGTGCGCCTGCATGCTGCTGTCGCTTGTGCACGCACAGGTCTTATTTATGCAGAACTCTATTCACACTTGCATGGATCTCATTTACGCTTGCGAGATATGCCACCATTTGGGTGTATCAGAGGGACAAAAAGCTGAGTTCAGAGAGTTGGTAGACCACTTTGTGGCATGGTGTAATAACAATCATCTCATCTCACTTTGAACGAAACAAAGAACATTATTTTACATTTCAGGAGAAACAGGAATAGGTCACACCTATATTGACCTGTTTTAATATGTGTGTGTGTGTATATGTATGTATATATGTGTGTGTGTATATATATATATATATATATATGTATGTATGTATGTATATATGCATATACAGGGGTTGGGCAATGAAACTGAAACACCTGATTTTAGACCACAATAATTTATTAGTATGGTGTAGGGCCTCCTTTTGCAGCCAATACAGTGTCAATTTGTCTTGGGAATGACATATACAAGTCCTGCACAGTGGTCAGAGGGATTTTTTG
>JAHUTJ010002419.1:0-12958 GCA_036250325.1 Characodon lateralis | reverse complement strand
GAACACCATTTACACACAGTATTTATACCAAACATGACCGTGTTATCTCAACTTCAAAGAGTCTGTGTTTTATGGCCCTAGACCCTCCTCGGGTTCAGAGGTGACAAAGTTTTCTAGGAACAAACCATCGGCTCTTCCTGAGGCATCACCCTAAATGATGGGTTTTAACCATTAAACTTCTGATAATGGCTTTTACAGCTTCCTCCTCTAACACAGATGTTCTGAGGAGTGAGGGAACCTAAAGGTCATGCACTTTGGAATACTTACTGCAAGAATTTTCATCACAGTACAATGGCTCTGACTTCTAAATCATCCTTCTTCATAAATCTGACAAGCACTACACAGTCTTTACCACACCTCTAGGCCTTTCATAAGTACAAGCGTCCCCCACCACTGGCTATGTGTAACTAACCAAACTTCCTCAAGACCTTCACAGGAGGTCTGGAAAGTTCCTGCACCATTTAGTGTAATCCGGTGGTGTATTGGTTGACCAAGAGAAATTATCACTCACAATAAATAGCAAAAGGTACCTTGAGACAACAGCAGTGCCTCTCTATGTAAACTAATGTGACTGGTTCCAAGGTTACAACCTGAAATTATGACAAGATTGAACGGGGCCAAGTCACAAGCACCTTTTCTACTAATGCCAAGTGGCAACTGGGACATAAAACCTGCCAGAGAGCAACATTTCTGTGTCATGAGGTCAACACAGCTCATTGATTTTACCAAGCGCAGCACCCTGCGATATTGACTAAAATGGCAAATTGAAGTTATGCAAAAAAGACTAGCCAAAGAAGAAAGATCTTTTCTGCAGAACAAGAAAGTGAGAACAGACAACCTCTGCAGGAAGTACACACATTAATACAGAAGAAGAATCATTGGAGCAGAATGAGCAGATTGCACAAAGGACTAACCAGCTGCACAATAAGAAAACAAAGAAAATTAGCTTTTGTTAAAATACCAGAGTGAGGTTGAAGAAACTTGGACCACACCAATCAGTAGACACAAAAGAGATATGCAGAACAGAAGACATGTTCTCGTAAATGAAAAAAAATATACGGAAAGTCCCTCCTAATTTGAAGTACAGTAAGTCTATATAAGCTAAGAACAGCACAGGTTTTCTCAAAACATTCAGGGAAAACTGTGTTTGGCCATAGTATGATGATGATAATGACGCCCATCTAAAAGGATGATAACATTAGAAGCAGAAACAGTGTGGCAGAAGGTGCTGTCAACTCTGGGTTCTTTGGAGAAGATGATAACTGAAGGTCAACCAGAACAAGGAAGACCAACAAATAAATTAAAAGAAGAAGAAGAAGCAGCTCTTATTTTTTCCACTGATCTAATGCAAGAGGCAACTTGGAGAACATGGGCTGCATGGTGTTGGCTCCTCCTGATATTGAGAGGCCTATTCACTCCACTTATGGTTCAACTGATGGCCTGGGTGCTGTCCTGTGACAAGTTCTAGCTGACGGAGAGAGGGCAAGATCTGTAGTTTTTGCTAGTAAATCTTTTAGACACAGCTGACTTTCTGGCTTTAAAGTGGGCTTTAAAATGTTCAGTGAATGATTTAATCTTTGCAGATTTACTGTGTGGACATATAACAATGTTCTGGTATACCTCCTGACCAAGCCCAAACTGCATGCCAGCTCCAAGTGTGCACCATTCTGCTTTGAGATTATGTATGACACTGTAAGTGAGGTAGAATGTGGTGACAGATGCTGTACAGTTTGAGCCATACCATAAGTCATTGGATCATGTCTGTGAGGTCTTTGTTGTCAGTGCATTTTTTTGTTCACTCACCTTCAGTCAGTAACAGAAGATGAAGTCTCCTCACTTTTGTCATTTGTCAATGATCAGAATGCTGCTGAAACCCACCGTGCATCATCTTTGGATAACCATCAGGAAACAGTAATCCAACCTGCAAGAGATCCCTCTCATGCTCTGCATCCACTTTCCATCAAAAAGTAAATTTTACAAAGAGAAGCCACAAACACTTAAAGGATTAGGATCTGTGTGAAACCAATGCACCATTTATAGCTTAAACAACCATGAGAGCTGCAATTTGCAAACATTGCAATAGTAATGTTTTTATTATTCAGATTCGCAGATTTCTTTTGACTAGGTGTGCACATCCAGACTCTGTGCTTTGAGCATAAACCACAAAGTCAGTGTGTCAAAGTTGGCAGACAGAAGCACCATAACTATTTTTTTCAAATCAAATTGATCAGGAAGTTCACTTTATGCAAAAAATTTAATTTGCTATTTCAATGATCTAACATTGAGTCATGAAATATTGTAAAAGCAAAGTACTGTTGTAGTTGGTTAACATAAAGAAAAAAATGTTTTTTGTTATAGATTACTATGCTCATTGTTTTCTCAATTTCCTGCCTGTTGCATTTGTTTTAGTTTTCTGAAAAAAACAACTTTTGTACAGATTTTCTGACTTTTTTGAAGTTCAGGTTCTCTTGCTGGTTGTTATGGCAAATAAAAACACATGTTTAAAAGAATGTAATAATTATAAAAATGAATTAATATTCTAAATTGTTGTGCAGCAGTCATGGATGAAACATAGTGTCAAAATAAGGTGAGATCTTTCCATGTAATCCATGCAACATTCATTAACTGCTCACAGTTAAATCCATAAAAATTACAATAAATATCCTTTTGTGTAATCCATGCAATAATTACAAACATACACAGTTGAAGCAGTAGAGAGTGAAACAAGCATATTCTCATATTCTAGAACTGAGAGACTGGAGAGGCCTGTGTGTTCTCACATATCTTTTGCAGAAGTATAACCAAGAAGTGTAACCAAAGGAATAATCTATGACGATTTTCCATTTTCTACAAGTATTAAATGAAATTAGTAATCTTTGATTATCAAGTTAAAACACATATGATTGAAATATGATTGAGAACTGATAATTATTAAGGTTTGGAAATTCTCAATCTGCTATATATGAAAGAGATAATGTTGTGTGGTGTATGAATAAAAAGGATGAAGTTTAAGTAATGGTTTTAAACTGTAAATGAAGTAAACGCTGTAACTAAAAGTTTGAGCAGCANGATGTAAGAATTAAAGCCTCTGTTTAAGAGGAAGTGTAATGTTGAGTGAGACAGGAATAGAGCAGATGTTCAGGAATTGGGGAAGTGAGAGATGTAGCTTACAGCACAAGGCTGATGACTGAGGTGGGGGCGCAGGTCAAAGAAGAGGCCAGCAGAAAGCTCAGGACTGAGGTGATGATGGGATGTCTGATATGGACACGACTCGGGAAATTCCAGAAAATCACCTTATGTCATGGGTGACCAATGGGACAGCCATGGCAACAACCACTGGCCAATGAGCACAAAGAGTTTGGTGGAAATGCTCTATAAAATGGGCAAGAATAGAGGAACTAGTTGGTTGTTTCCTCGCAGAAGACCAGCGAACAAGATCGGATGGAGAAAAGACGCTCAGATGAAAAAGGACCAGAGACACAGCCCAGCTGATCGACTGCATTAAAAAGAGGATCCACCCGTGTGCCCTGAAGGACTGTGCCTCAAAATTAAGAATCTGATTTCATCTACAGCTTTTTTATCCAGACAACAGAAGTGAACTTGATTGGTGAACAGCTGATTGCTCTAAGTTTCAGGCTTCTTGAAGTCCTGAATCAACCTCATTTATGTCTCCGGGGTTTCCTTCAACTCCTCAGCCTCTGGAAGCTACGGTCTTCTGAGACATTTGACAACAAAGTTCCTGTTTGACCATCGAAGCCTGGAGCATCAGTGCCTGTCCACTTAGAGGAAGAAAACTGAAGATTAAGTCATATTTCCTTCAAGAAATCACTCGTTGTTACCAGGAGACACATCTCCATCAGGTGCATGGATGAGCCTCCATCTTCAAAGCCTCTCCAAACTCATTAGTTTCAGCATCAGGGTAAGACAGGTTGAATTGATTGATTTATTTATATTAATAAAATTATTACGTGTTGCTGAATTGAAGATGTTACTGACCCCTGCATAAACATTGCTAATTAAAGAAAGCATATAAAATTCTAGTTAAATCGTGGACATTCAATTAATTGAGTCACCTTATTTTTGTTTTTTCATTGGTGGCAAAAAGTCTTGTTGCCTGGTTCTAAGACATTTTAGGAGGTTTTTATTGGTTGCCTTAGCCAAGTTTGTCATGCCGAGCCACTAAAATTAACCTAGCCCATATACCAAGAGCCAGTTGTAAAATTAGGGAATGAGCAGCCATGAACAAACGTGACTGTTGAAATGTGAATGACTGCGGTAGGCTACTCAGTCGTCCAGACCTCCAGTTGAAGAAGGGCGAGACTTTTGTATGAAGGCTGTCAGAGGCTAGGCGAGTCATTTCCCGACACCAGCTTAAACAGAACTTTCAGTAAACCTGCTTAGTAAGGTCTTTCAGGTTTAGGGAAGTCCGGACCCATTGGATGGAGAGCTGGATTGAGCAATCCCTTTAGACATAGGGAAGTAGGAGGGAGGGGTTAGCTCATCGGACATCGAAAATAGACTTGAACTGTACACTGAGAACTACAGACTGGTTAAAAAAAATACTCTGAATCCCATACTGCACAGCTTTAATCTATTTTTTAGGCCATCACCAGGAAGGATGAGTCACAGTGGGATTTCCCTGTGATGTAATGAGGATCCACAAACAAAACACCCCTCCTAAATATACCTCTTTCTCTATCCTGCTACCCGTCACTAGAGCAGCCTAAGGAGAGACAATGCAAACAATTTAAACAACATTAAGAATCAATTGTCCAAAAAGGTTTTTGAACTTGTCAAATCATTCTTTAAAATATTATTTGATTAAAATAATGTTTTATTTACACTTCTGATTGGCATTGTGACTGGTTGTTTGACCACATACCAATTGCTGTTCTTAAATTGTCATAAAACTAATTTTAACTAATTTCCACACTCTTAAAAATAAATCTTGGTTCTTAAACATAAATATACACACTGAACTGTGATATCATTGCATCATTTATTTTTTATTGGTTCCCTTGTTCCTTTATTTGTATATAGATTATTAGTTTCTGTTATTCCTTCATTTTGCTAAGTAGTTTTAGCTGAATTTTTGTTTTTGCCTGGTTTCTAGAGCTTGTTGACTGTCATTTTAACTTGGAGTTGAATTGCTTTCGTTAATTATATGGTAGAGAGAAGGTGTCTTTGTTCCTTCCACATGTGTGCAGAGCTTGCCGTTACTGAACACTAGTGCTCAAATGACCTCTTTTATCTATTGTTCCGTAATACTAAGCCATATTGGGATGGTATTTAAAGGACATTACTTGACAGACCGAAAGCTGTTTGGCTAATGACTGCTAATCAGGTGGTGCCCTGATTTGTTAGTCTGGCTACAATTTTATAATTGAACTCTATTGGTAATTTTGGTAATAATTGATACTTATTAATTATAATTATCAATAGTTACTAAAAGCCAAACAATCGGAATTGCACATAATTAATAAATTACATATTTGATCAAATGACGTGTTTAATAAGCGTTCAACAAGCTATTGTTGAAAGACAATAAAAAGTCCTATTCACATGTTGCGATTATGAATATATTATTTAATATTTAATATTGATATTTTATAAAATAATAATCCAGTCTGTTAAGGGTTGTCCTGTGAATACCAGCACAATAAGCCGGTGGTGGTATCAGGACAAAATTGAAAGGGATGAGCCAAGCTCTGGCATTATTGAACAGCAAAACTCTGTTCACACACAGAATGAATTCACACAATTTCTTAAAATACAAGAATTTATTAACAAAAATAAGTCAACTCAAAGTCAAACATATTTCAATCAACAAACTCTTTACNATTGAACAGCAAAACTCTGTTCACACACAGAATGAATTCACACAATTTCTTAAAATACAAGAATTTATTAACAAAAATAAGTCAACTCAAAGTCAAACATATTTCAATCAACAAACTTTTTACTTTGCTAAAACAACCCAACTAAACTACCAAGCAAAATGAAACAATAAGGAAAACTAATGGGCTATGTACAATATAAACAAGTGAGTCAAAGATGGTTGAAAACCATATCCAAAAGAGTGATGCAACATTGCCATGCAATGTTTATGTTTGAGAACCAAGGATTATCTTGAAGAATCTGGAAAAGTTAGTCTTGGAACTAACTAATTGGTATACCTTCAAATAACCATTCACAATGCAAGATCAGATAAAACATTATTTCAATAAAATAACATTTTAAATAATGATTTGCTGAATAAAACCAACCTTCTGGATGACTAATTATCAATGGTGTTTAATGAGCTACCTTTATTTGTTAAAATAATATTTAAGGAAATATTACATTGAATAAGAACCAAACCTTTTGGAAAAATGTGTCTTAATGGTGTTTAATTAGTTAACATGTTTAGTAAAATAATATTTGAGGAAGAATTATTTTCTAGATTGGAAACTAATAACCTGTCTGGGTAAATGATTTTCAGCTGACTCATGAAGTGGGTGAGTACGTGTTCTTAGCCATTAGTGGTTGGAGCTAACAGAAGAAATTTATAGCTGATTACCAGAATCAAACACATACCTTTAAGATACCACTAATAAATGGGTTGAAATGCATAAGCATTTAAAAACCACTCTTTTAATAAAGTTTGTCTTACCTTTAAAATACAACACAGAACACATCCTTAGTTGAGAGCTGGTCTTCTGGTAGCACTTACTGTAACAAACGTCATTAACCGAACATTTTGATTATTTAACTCCAAACTAATCTTCTCTGCCCAAACATTACCTCTTACCTGAACCATGCTGAGGTGGATTTGTCCTGGTCGTTGAGGAAAACATCCACGCGTGGGTAAACAAGCTTGCAGCTAACCTCCGTAGCTGTGGGGAAGAGCTTTTAGCTGGCCCAGCCAAACTGCACAGCAAAGGCACGTTTGGCTCCTTAAATGGCCGCAATGCGACTGGGTATCTCTCGCTACCTGGACGTGCACGCAAGAAGGCCGTGGGGAAATTCGCTTAGATTAGGGCTACTTCTGTCTCATTACACCCTTTATATGAATGAATGCCAGATCCTCGAACAGCAAATCATTACTTAACTTTTTTGCATGTGATCGTAGTCACTCTGGATCCAGTTTGAAGAGTTATGTCTGCTTGCCAGCAAGAGACATAAGCAAGAGACAGGGGTTTGGTGCCTCTCCTGTCCGGTTCCCGTCTGGAATCCGCATAGAAAGAGATCTGTTTGATTAAACGCGGGGTTTTTATTCGAACAGTGATGTCATGGGAAGTCCGCTCTCCTTTTGTTCCGGGATGGAAATACATTACTGTTATTTATTTTGAAAATTTCTTAAAAGTTTAAACTGGCCTTTAAATGTTGTAATCCATGGCTGGACCCAAGACACGTTTGCCATAAGTCTTGTAAAGGACATAGCAAACATGAAGAAGATAGTGCCCTAGTAAACTGAGACAACAACAGAACGTTTCGTTAAGATGCCTAACATGGCTGAAAGCTAACACTGCACATCATCCTGAACACAATACCTATGATAGTGGTGGTAGCATCACACTGTGGGGATGCTGTTCTTCAGCTGGGACAAAGCTTCTAATAAGAGTTGATGGAAAGATGAATGGATTTAAACACAGTGCATTCTTGGATGAACGCCTGTATGAGGCTGCCAAAGACTTGCCCCAAAGATACAAGACATACAATGAAGTAGTTTATACCAAAGCATAACAAAGTAAAAGTACAGATCTGAATCCAATTAAGAATTTGCGGAAACACATGAAAAATTATAGCAGCAGATGTTCCTCAACCAGTTGGGACAGGAGCTATTTTCCAAAGAATAAAGGGCCACAAAAATTCACTGTCTAGATGTGCAAAGCTGCTAGAGATATACCCCAAAAGACCTCTAGTTGCAATTGCAGCAAAAGCTTGTTCTACAAAGTGTTGACTCAAGTTTAGGTTCCAGCTGTATGAATATTTTTGTGCTGCACTGAATTAAAACAGTGGTGGCATGGTTTATTCAGATTTTCTACTGAGATAACAACAAGGAGAGGTTCTCTAAGTTTGAAACAGGGCCATGGATGGTACAGGCTTTACTTGGAAAAGCTAGTAGTGCCAAGTCTCATCTGCATTTCATCTCTGCTTTTTTTTTTTACTGATTCCTTCATTTTTTTCACCACACATTTTACTTTAAACCACAATGTTTTGGTCTCAAACAGTTTACAGCATTTTGTCTCTGTTTTAAGTAAACCCCATATTCCTCTTGTCCCTCCTACTTCAATCACCTCCGCCTATCTCCTTGTTCCGCAACACTACATTGAAACAGCAGTAATGCACTCCCAAAGCCTTTTCATCTTCCTTCTCTCTCATCTGCTTCTCTTGTGTAACGACCTCAATCTGTCTGTCTCTGTTAGCTTTCGTCTGCAACAATAATTCTGTAATACTCTCAAGTGGGGGGAAACCTCGTTGTGGCATCTTTCCTCTGCACCGGGTTGACTCAATGCGTTCTGTGACTGAGCTGTTCATCACAAGCAAAATTGCCCAAGTAGCATACAAAATAAGGAACAGGGGTGTTCAGCAGAAGAAGCAGCATGTGAAGTATGTTTTAGCATTTATAAGACATATTTGTGTCTGCATCTGAAGAAACGCTTTGGATACTCGGTATGTGTGTGTATCCCGGTGAGATTCTGCCAGCCTCGCAGCACAACTCAAAGAAACAAAAACAGAGCGGATCTGTGCTATCATCCCCAGACAGGCCACTGCTCTCCGCCTCTGTGCTCCGTTTACCTGTTGGTCCTCACATAATTACGCCAGCCAGCCTCATCCATCACAGTATTGTTGTGTTGTTCACTGGGCCCATTTTTTCGCTGCCTCAGAAGCGTTACATAAAGAAACAATAACAAAATCCAAACAAGCACTATCCAAAAGAGGGCAAGGACAACACTGAGAAGGAAGTGATGCAAAAAAAGAGGTTTCTACAAACACTCTGAGTCTTTACATTAAAGTACAGCAGGGTGCTTTTTGCCTTCTGTTTCTGGAGTGATCCAGGTTTGTAATAATGACTGATATGCAGGCAAAATAAGATCTATAGTTTAGTTTGATCTTTTGTTTAGTTTTTTGCCTTAAGTCTAACATACCTGTGAAGGGCAATCTTTAAAAGCATCAGAATTAAATCAATTTTGACGATTTCACAATCTCAAGTTACGATCAAAATCAATATCTAATTTAACCAATAAAGTTTTCAAAGCAAGATAATCCAATTTGTGCACTGTGACTAAAAAAAGGAATTATGTCCATGACTAGTGCCATGGACTCAACTGTTTTTATGTGCATCAACAGCTCACAGCATTACAGTGCCTTGGCAACTTTGTCTCAGCACAACCCCAAAGTTTGATGTACTTCATGTGATGAACCCATACAAATACACAGTACGGTGGAAAGACATTTTCCCACTTTCCTTTAGGCATTTTATCACACTTGCATGTTTTACACAATTTATTGTGAAAGATAACCTTAGTAAGTATAAGATGTGCTTTCCATATTATGATTTCATTTTTAATGTCAGTCAGTCATTTTCTACCGCTTATTCCATAGTGGGTCGCGGGGAAGCTGGTGCCTATCTCCAGCAGTCTATGGGCGAAAGGCAGGGTACACCCTGGACAGGTCGCCAGTCCATCGCAGGGCAACACACAAACAACCATGCACACACTCAAGGTGTTGTTCTGGGTTCTTTTGTGACCTCCTGAATGAAACATTGATGCACTATTTTGAATAATTTTGGTAGGTCAGCCACTCCTGGGAAGTTTCACCATGGATCAATGATTTCTCAATTTGTTAATTGGTTTTTGACACTTTTTAAACTCCTTCATGTTTTCAGACTGTTTATATTCTATTCTACAAGTCTTGCAGTATTTAGGCCAGATAAAATCATCTAACTTATTTTTCCATTTACTCAGGCTTTGTTTCTTTGTTTGAAATTAAAATTTGTTTATTGATCTAAAGCAATCAACAGTGGTAAAAAGGCAAAGCTAGAAGAAACCTGTATGGGTGCAAATACTTTTTCAATACTCTATTTTTGCAAAGCAGCATCTAAATGAACTTCTGGAACATTGTGCTTTGGACAGATGAGTTCACAATACAGATGTCTGACCATGATAGCCAGAGTAATATTTGACAAAAACCAGACACAGCGTATGAATCACAAGTGCCTCATACTTATTATCAAGCATGGAGGTAGTGGGGTAATAATTACCTCCACCAAGGAGGTTATGTTTTCAGTGAAGTTTGTCTGTGTGTGAAAAGTTAAGAAAAATTCTGATGTATTCTTTTTATCGGAGGTGTGTCTTAGCCCAAGAATCCATTGAATTTTAGTGCTGGATATTGATCTGGATCCCGGATTTTGCTTTATGGTATCAGGGATCCTACTTTGGGTGATGGAGGTATGCAGTCTCTCACTGTCTTGTTTTGCAGACAAGGGTAATGGTGAATGTGCTTCTGCTACATAGAGTGCTTTTGCTGCAGCTACAGGGCAGTCCACGTCAGGTTTCCTGATCGCTGCCGCCGCAGCACAGCTCACGCCATGTCTCCTGACTGCAGCTGCTCTTGAGCAGTCCACGCCAGGTCCACAGCTTGCTGCAGAGTTTTCAGGGGGGTCCGAGGGTGGACTGCCTCTGATTCAGGAGCTTTACTCGGTCCACTTGCGTCTGTAATTAGTTTACTTGTTTCACCTGGTTCCCACTCCATTTATACACTTCTGTTCAGTCATCGTACAAACATTACATCTCATGTCTCGGATTTGGTTCATGTCATGCTTGCCTCGCCTGCCTGTTTTTGTTCCTGCCTTCTCTATTGAATGAGTTTCTGTTATTCCAAGATTCAAACTTTTAACTTACTGTCATGCTGCCTGCTTGTCTGCATTCCGGGTCCTCCGTTGTACCACGCTTGACATTTACATATCACTTTTCAATTCATACTGACCAATCAAGGCAAAAAAAAGACATATTTATCCAATCATATTTACAAATGTGCACACATATACACTGATATGTCGGCAACTTGGGGTTAAAGCAGGAGGAAGCTGGAATGAAACCCAATTGTTGGGCTTCTAAAATTTCATAATGTCCTTATATGTTAAACCCTAAAATTAAAAGATTGTTAACAATGACTATATGTGTTCTTACCCAACTTGGCTGTGTGGCTGTGAGGACAGAAACATTTTTAGCATTTATTGGCTCCATGAGTAATAGATTAGGACTTGCACAATGTACAAGCCATCCCATACTGCACACTATGGGGATTTAGCAGTTTTATTAATCTCTAAAACTTTTTTGCAAGCAGCACAGCACATTCAGCTCAGCTGCAGATGAGGGTATAGCAGAGTAGTCTAGAGCTTTATGTTTTAGAGCAAGAAATTGTCTTGTTTTACTTATAAGGGGAACAAACAGCAAGAAGTATATGTCATACCATCAATTTAAATGTTTTCCCTATCTGGCAAGATCTCTTTCCAACCGTACATCTTTTTACTCCGTTCTACCATGAATTCTGCTCCAGAAGATGCAAAAATTATATTGCTTTAACCAACTTTAACTGTAAGGATTAGTGCAACGGAAGACCCCGGAATGCAGACAAGCAAGCAGCATGGCGGTAGGTGAAAAGATTTAATCGTTAAAAAACAAAAACTCACTCAAAGAGGAGGTAAGAACAAACAGTAACAGGCAGGCGAGACAGGCATGGCATGATCCGAAAAACAAGGTGACATGATCTGAAATGTTTCCGTGAGGAATAAACAGAACAGAGGTGTATATATGGAGCAAGAACAAGGAGAAATGAGGAAACTGATTTGTTTAGTGCAGGTGAACCGAATAAAGTTAATTGACTGACAGAACATAACGTGACAGGAGCAAAACAGAAATTCAAGGATACAGACTAATAGAAACATAACTAGAAAAACATGAAACTAAAGCATAACCAGATCCATAAACCTAATTTGACAAAACATAAACTAGAAGACAAAAACTAAAGCATGACCAGGAAAATAATAAACAGAGGTACGATTCAAAACCTTAACAGTGAGAAACATGAGGAAAAACCCGCAACCAAAAACCAAACCACCCCAAATCATAACATTTAACCAAACCTTATAAGAACAGTAGTGAGTATGTAGATGTTTATTATTGTACTGTAACCATAAAAAACACTCTAAACTGCATTTAGAAGCTCCTTTCACATATAACACATATTTTTTCAAACTCCATCAACTCTATCTGACAACCATCAGTCGTCGGCCTTCCTCATCTGTTAAGCAGTTCATGTATCTCAGAGTGGTTCTGGATAAAAGGTTAAAGTGAAACCAATACATAGAAGACATTTACAAAGGAACCAAATGAGCAAGATGTTGACTATGTGGAGCAAAAAGCAACAGCCTTCCTAAACTTGAATGGAATTGTACTGGATAGACGCCACATTGAAGCCTGTCCACACACTTCCACAAAGAAATTAGATGAACAAACCAGCCATCGACATATGGTTCGTGAACAGACAACGAGATAAAACGTTGAGAGGTAAAGATGTTTACTTGAATGAACATTTGACAAAAAGAAATGATATCACCAGAGAAGCTCTGCTCCTAAGAAAGCTGAAAAAATTCAAGCTACATAGACAACAAACTGCTAAATCTATATTAAATTAAATGGGACACCAAAAGAGGACAAGGTACTTGTTATCAACAACATAGACGATCTGGGGAGGTATTGTTAAGACATCAATAAGGAAGAAACAGATGACATACAGCACAGACCAAAAGTTTGGACACACCTTTTCATTCAAAAAGTTTTCTATTTTTTCATGACTATGAATATTGTAGCTTCACACTGAAGGCATCAAAACTATGAATTAACACATGTGGAATTATATACTGAACAAAAAAGTGTGAAACAACTGAAAATATGTCTTATATTCTAGGTTC
>JAHUTJ010002418.1:0-12962 GCA_036250325.1 Characodon lateralis | reverse complement strand
CTGTTGTTACCGCCAACAAAAAAGCAGTCTTAACAGACACCAGTTTCAATGGGGCAGCACACATAGGCTCAAAAGGTGGCCCACTCAGGGCCTTCAACACCAGTGGGAGGTCCCATGCCGCCGCCGGTCTCCGTAACGGGGGGCGCAGCCTCCTTGCACCCTGGAGAAACTGTGACACCCAATAGTGTGTCCCCACTCGTCTGCCATCCACGACGTCGTGACTGGCTGAAATGGCAGCCAGGTGCACCTTCAGGGTTGATGCTGCCCGTCCGGCATCCAATAGACCCTGGAGGAGCACTGTGCAGCCGGGTGTAACCCGCACCTTGACCTGCCGGTGCAACCTGGGGTCCATGTGGAGGCTGTTGAACCACCTCTGCAAGGGCCGTAGATAAAGCAACCCCAGACGAGTCAGAGCCGAGGCCGCCACCAGCATCCCCAACAGTCTCAGCCACAGTTTGACTGGGGGTGCCGCCGCCGCCCGAAAAGACTGGAACAGGGACTGAATCCTGTCCACCCTGTCTGGGGTCGGCTGAGCCAGCATTGCCACTGAATCCAGGGCCATGCCGATAAAGACCACCTGCTGGGCCGGGATGAGAGAACTCTTCTGATAGTTCACTGCTATCCCCAGTGCTCTGACGTGGGCCAGGACCTTTGACGTTGCCCGATCTGCCCCACCGGAGGAGGGGGCACAGATGAGCCAGTCGTCCAAATATGGCAGGATCTTTAATCCTGACAGGCACAGAGGGCTCAGGA
Organism: Characodon lateralis; assembly: GCA_036250325.1. NCBI lineage: Eukaryota > Metazoa > Chordata > Actinopteri > Cyprinodontiformes > Goodeidae > Characodon > Characodon lateralis. The sequence continues at coordinate 12,209 of JAHUTJ010002418.1, read as the reverse complement.
CTCGTGAAAATCCGAGGGGCTAAAGAAAGGCAGAACGGCAGGACCGAAAACTCGTAAGCCACGCTGTGGAAGGCGAATCGCAGATACTTCCTGTGTCCTGGACAGTTTGTGCAGGATCTGTGACAGGAGTCACCCTGACCCCTGATGGGGGTGGAGGCCGACGGCGGAACTGCAGCCTGTACCCTTGGGACATAGTTCTTAACACCCACGCATCCTTGCAGTGGGTTTCCCAATAGGCCAGGCGCGTTGTGAAAACCTTCCCGCTGTCGGCCTGCACCCTTCAGGCCGCCCTCGCCCGCCTGCTTCAGCCTCTGGGGGGGCGCCGGCTCCTGTCCGGGCCCGCCAGAGCCCCGCGAGGTGGTGCCCGTTTCACCCCGGGCTGCCGCCAAGCTCCTGCCACAGCGGGGCTCCGCTGCGCAAACTGTGCGGGAGTGGCGGTTCGAAACTGACGCCGCGGTTCCCGCATGTCACGTCTCCTGGGTTGCGGAGCAGGGGGTCCCATGGCCCCACTGCGACCACCCCAAGCTTCAGGGGCCTGGCTGGGTTGCCGACGGCGCTCCAGTGCCCTCTCGGCCTCTGGTCCAAACAGCTGGCCCGGTATCACCGGCAGCCTCCGCAAGCTCTGCCTACAGTCATCCGAGATTGGGGCCTGTGCCAACCAGACCTGGCGTCAGGTGACCACCAGACTGGACAAAAGGTGACCGAGTTCCCTGGACATGAGTCCAAAGGTCTGGAGAGCTGCGTCATTTGTGTCGCCCAGTGCTGCTCCCGCCATGCCCAGCTGCAGCATCTGGGACTGTGCCAACAGGAGGACAGAGAGGGAATTGCCAATACGTGCCATACGAGCCGCAATGTCGTAGGCACGGCACATGATGGTGTCCGTCACCCGACACTCGGCGCTTGGACAGCGGGCCCTCTCCCTGAGCGCCTCATCTGGGGAAAGAACCAGTGATGCGATGCAGTGATCCACAGGGGGCATACGGTCCAGACCATGATCCCCAGGATTGCACATGCACACCAGGATCCGTGCGTCTCGACCATGGTGGGAGAAGCTTCTAGGATCCCTCCAGCAGCGCTGAAGCTCTTCCAAGAAGGCCGGCGACGGTGGCCGCTCAAACGGAGGGGCCGCCGGAGCCCGGCGAAAAAAAGGGTTTCCCGTTTGCCGGGCCACGGGTGCATCGTCGAGGTCAACCTTGGCCAAGGCTGCCAAAATAATTGCCCGTAGCGGGCATGGCTCCTCCCCTGGGCCAGAGCTAACTGAACTCCCGAGGGAATTACCTGAGCCATCATTTCCTTCAATACTCGGGGGATCCCGATCCCGAGCGTCTGGGAAGGGGTCCTGAGGGTGGCAACTTGGCTGCGAAGAGGAGATTCTCCCCTTGACGTAGCCTGTTCTCTCTAACAGGCAACGGCAAAATGCTGCAGTTCATGCATGGGTCCATCAGAGCTTCCCTGAGATGACCCACGCCCAGGCATTTGGGGCACAGATCATGTCCGTCCTCTACCTGTAGAGGAACCCCACATGAAGCGCACGCCAGCATCCCGATCACAGACGTGGGAAATGCAGGCAGGCACCAGGCCAACTGAGCGAGGACTTCAATAGAACTGAAGAACGCAATCAGAGGCCTCTTTTAAATCCACTGCTTCTCAATACAGACACGAGCCAGGCAATCTGAGCGAGAACTGTGCAGCACAGAACGCAGTCAGAACCTCCAGCTTCCACTCACCTGAAAACTGCAGCTGTCCGCTCCTCCCCACCCGGTCTCAACAGGGGAAAGGAAGCGCCAGCAGCTTCCGGCTACTAGAATTCTGCTAACACAGAAACAGAGACACGTCAACCACAGCCTTAGAGGGCTACAAAGAGCACTCCCACGAAAAAGTCACAGGCAGGATGACGCCGAATCACACAACCGTGTGCTTACCTCTCTTAGACCTGCAATACGCAATAAGCGCCGAAACACGGACTTATAGGAGCGACCAACCTGCGAAACACGCGACGGTTGACAGCGAGAAGATCAAAGAGACCGAACGTAGCCTCCACGTGCTACTTATAGACGCACGCCCAGGTGGGCTACGTGTCACGTGCGTGACTTTGTTTACACTTAATCTCGACCTGCGCGGAGCGCGGAGACATATCCACTTTGTTTACTGCCACTGGCAGTCAGGCAGGAATGAAACAGAACCACATTTCCTCACACATCACATGAAAAGAGAAGATTACTTCAAACTAAATATGAAACTTCACTGAAGTTGTGTTTGATCCTGCCGAGCGCCCGCTGCCAATAACAAAACATAAACTGGTGGTTGAAGCTCGTCGTGGAACGCCCACCGTCTCTTCTTCTCTACTTGATATAAAACTGTTTAACTTTTGTTTAACTCAGCAGAAGAAGCTGTCTAGTAGCATTTTAGGCTCAATGCTGCCTCCAACAGGTCAGTTGTGGAAATTGAACAGTGTTGGTGGTTTTAATTCCATCTCTAAAGCCTGAAAACTCAAGAAATATCCATCATTAATTTATAGTGAATTAACATTTAAACTTTTAGTATTGAGATTTCTTTTTAAAAGAGTCCTGAAAATAAAGAAATTTTGATATTATAAAAAATGTGGTGGATTATTTTACAGCTTTAAGAGGTAGTTTGATGCTTTTCTCTGCAGGAAGTCTGTGAGCTCATTAGAGCCTTCCTTCGGTTTAACCGAGAAGGAACGTTTGGCCAAAGAAGAGGAGGAGTTGAACGTTGCGCTGGTGGAGATTCAGCTCAGAGACGAGCGCAGCTTCCCTGCCCTTGGGGTGAGTTCTCAGTTTTTTCTAATAGAGGTTTATTCTCCAATTATAATGAAAGTCCCGTTTTTTCATGCATTTTAGCATCCTCACACAATGTATTTTAATGTTCTAAATACTTGAAAAACCCATTACGGTTGGTTTACGGTTGTGGCATAAAACTTTGTCCCCCCTCAGAGTCAGGCTGTGCTGCAGGCTGAACCAGGGAGGAAGAAGGGGGGAGAGAAGAGGCGGTCTCAGAGAAACAAGACGGTGAGTTCATATCAGCAGAGGTAGACCAACATGGCTGCCTCTTCATAAATTAGGCCACTATTGACAAATTCAGATTTTCCCGGAATTAATTTATTTAAAGGCTCCGTTTAGTTAATATCATGGACAGTGCTGGACATCAATATCTGTTTTTTAATGTTTTTAACCTGTTAATTTCATTAAATTCATTATTATTTTTTAATGAAGAGTCCAGTTGAAGACATCAGAGCGCCGTCGCCCTCTGCAGGCGAGAGACCAAAATCCTCCACCCCGCCACCTGCAGCTCCGCCTGCACCTGCAGTCAGCATGAGTTCTAACACCAACGCCTCTCTTCCTGCTGCAAAACCTGCTGCTAACTCCGACTCGGCCGGGCGGAGCGCTCTGAATGAAAATATGGCCGCCGCTGCAGCTTCAGGCTCCGCCTCCATTCTGCCACCCACCTGTGTTGCTGCAGAGACAAAAGCAAACACCCAGTCCTATGCCTCCGCTGCAGCTGTGCCTGTTTCCCCTCCACCGGGCATAAAGCCACCTGCCCCATCCTCTGCCAACCTCTTCTCCTTCATCACTCCTGTTCTCCCTCCTGCTTCATCAGCTCCTATTCCACCTTCATCTACTGCATCTCCTCCACCTTTGTCCTTGGCTGCTGCTCCAACTTTCATCTGTCCCATCGCTCCGAGTCCAACACCTGCTCATGGCTTCACACGCCCCTTCTCCCCACTTACCTCTCTACCTCACTCCTCCAGTCCTCCCTCTTCCTCCTCCACGATGATCCCACCTCCCGCTCAAGTCAAAGAAGCGCCACCAGCCCAGAGAAGTAAGTTTAAAGTTGTGTGAAGTACAAACATGAGCAAGACAGTTGCTTCATGCAATTGTCACACTGTCATTCAGAAGAGGCACATGTGGTTTTATTGGTTTTTTGTTTATTGCATGACAGAAACTGAGGTTAAGCTACTATGTAAACACTCCACACCGAACTAATGCAAGAACAGCAGGACATGATGCTGCACAGGAAGTAGAAGACCAGGCTGCTTGTTCTGTGCAGAGTTCTGGTTTTCAGTTATATGGCAGCAAAGGAGTAACAACCACAAGTATATGGCAAGCCCAAAAATCATATACTATCGTGGTTAGAACAAACCTTTTTTTTTTTTTTTCTTTTTTTTTTTTTTTTTGATATGGTAGTTTTCTGTTTTAAAATAAACCAGCATTTAGCATTTGATTCTTTTATTGTGGTACCAGTAGAAGGATAAATCTGAGGGAAAAATAACTGAATAAATATTTAAAATAACTAACAAAAAATTACCAATGACATTTCTCCAGTCAGTGTAGATAAAATTACATCAAGCATCCCAGAATGATCCATTGGAGGGCTATTTATTTCATTGCTTCATCTTTTAGTCAGAAGTCCCCAACTGAGACACTTGACTGGTTTTCTCAGTCTCTGGGATCTGTCTACTGATCCATGATCAGAGTTTGTGCGCTGTCTGGAAAAGTGTGGGTTTGATTTTAAGAACTCTTTGTTTGGATTAGTATGAACATTTTTGCTCTACCAGACTTCCTTTGTGTAAATGCGGTCCATCGATGTCCATTCCTTTTATTTTTCCATCTGTCCATCAGTTTGGTTTTTCACCCGTGTCTTGAACCATCCATTCATCCATAGTTTTTCCATCCATCATTTATCCAGTCAATCTATCAAAGTGTTTTCAGACCTTTTGGAGGTTTGAGTCAGGAAGAAGACCAAGTTTTGATTTATGGGGAAAAATGTCTGATTAGTTTTTGTGAGCTGCCGAGGCAGATGGTCACACAGCTGAGTTGGGGAGTAGGTGTGAGGTTGAGGCAGTATAAGTTATTTACTGGTTTGACAATGCTGGCTTCACTTACGTAAGTAGACTTCACCTCCAAATGAGGCCAGCTTGAGTGGTTCATCTTTGAACACTTGCAAGTGCTCCTTAAGTGTCTTTTGATTTGTTCCTGCAGGAGTCTGTTAAACTAATTCAATATTTTACATCCTTCTATGCAGATGATGTTTTCATGTCTCATGGTGATTTGTTCTTGCATTTTCCAGATGCTTTGCCAGAAATTGAGGGCAGTCTGCCAGCATATCAGACTTCACAAAGTGAGAAATCTGTCTCTCAGAATCTTCCGCAAGTTGTTCCGAACCTGGTTGAAGCTTCGGTGTCCCAGGCAGAAAAAACAGCCCAACACTCTTTACCAGAGGTCCAGACCCAAAGTCAAGCTTCTTTACCAGAAAGCCAAGTCCTAACACCCCAGATCCAGACTGAGACCCAGGCCTCGGCCCTCCCGCAACAAGTACAGACCCACTCCGAGGTGGTTTCAGAGCCTCAAACACTTCTCCAGCCAGAGTCTGAGGGAACTGCAGTTCAGTCCACAACTCCATCTCTGGAAGTCTCTCATTCCTCCCAGGTCCCACAGTCCCCCAGTATTCAGAGTTCAGAAGACCCTCTCCCTCAAAAGTCAGATTCTCCTCCCCCTGCCTCCCAGCAGTCACACCCTCCTCAACCTGCCAATCTTCCACAATTTCACCCTCACTACTCTCACCCTCAAGCTGTCCCTGGGACCGTCCCCCTCCAGCAGCTTTCCCAGCTCTACCAGGACCCCTTGTACCCCGGCTTCCCCCAGGGAGAGAAGGGAGAGCTTGCCCAGATTCCTCCATTTTCATCAAACAAATCTGGAGACGACCTGCCGAAAGGTGAGCTTGTGTTTAAAATCTGTTAAAACCTTTTAGTTAACCAAAAACCAACACTTCCTTATAAAAGGCCTGAATCCATGAATGTTCCATCGTAAACGGGAGTACGGGTAAATGGGAGTTGTTTTTTTTTACTATTTCTGTATTAATGTATGAAATAATCAGGAATACATGAATATACAAAACTATTTTGGGGAGGAGCTGTTGATGTTGGGTTAAGAAGAGGTTAAGAAGAGAATAATCGCTGAGCAGCACCCAGAGAAAAGGGACTACAAGATCTGACGTATGTTTTGAGAAAGTTTATGATGAAAATAGAGGTCGGAACAAGCTGCTAGGCGTCTTTGACTATTTACAAAGCACATGACAGGATGCCAAGAGAGAAACCATGTTGCTATATGAACAATTTAAGTGTGGCAGAAAAGTATATGAGGGTATTTTAATAGATATAGAAAAGTAATGAAACAGCGGTGAGGTGTGAGGTCAAGGTGATGGGATTAACTATGGAATGAGATCTGAGCTCCGTCTTGCTTTTGCAGGAAGACTCATAAAATCAAGCAGAAGTTCTCATGGATCACATTGTTTGCAGATGATATTGTTATTTGTAGTGAGAGTAGGTGAAAGGAAGCCTGGAGGGGTTGAGATATGTTCTGGGGAGAAGGTGAGAAAAAGGCAGCAGAAGTAAGACTGGATGATGAGACTGACCATCAACCGTCCTAAACAATGGATAGTGAGGAGTTCAAGAGGACAGTGGAGGCATGGTGGAGTGGATGGAGAGGAATTTAGGCGAGAAAGACAGCTGAAAATTTAAATGTGATAATGTTTACACGCTGGTTGGGAGAACTGCTATGATGTACGCGTCAGAGACGGTGGCTGAGCTGAAGATGTTCATTGGTTGGGGTCAAAATGAAGAGGATTAAAAAAGGTTTTATTTGGGACATCTCGAGTTGAGATGTTTAGAAACAGAGCGAGAGAGGCAAGACTGAGGTTGTTTAGAAACGTGAAAAAGAGGGATGGTCAATGTAAAAAGAGGAAACTGAAGGTTCATAGATGCGAGGAATGTTGGGGATGGAGATGGAGGATCTGCTCTGGTGACTCCTAACTGGAAGAACAGAAGAATAATCTATGAACAGGTTGTTTCATCTCTAAAAATAATCAACCATGAAAAACATTATGTAATTATACTATGTTTATTACTGTTTATTTAGGTAAGAATAACCTAAATATTCTTATTTGTACTTGTTTTCCTTCTATCTGAGAAGGAAATGTTAATTTGTATGTTTATTTATATCAAAGTAGTAGAAAAACTTTCAGCAAGGTATAAACAGGATTTTCTTTAACTTAATGTTGTCTGTTTGTTCCCTGCAGATGTTAACATCTTGAGATTTTTCTTCAACTTAGGCGTCAAGGTAAGACGAGAAGTCTCCATCTTAAAGCAGATCAGTACCTCTGTGTGGTCTGAGCTTAATTATTTCAGATACCTCTAATAGTTTGCTTATCTTTTGCTGTTTAAACAAAGATTACTTTGTAAATATTCAACACATATATCCACAAATATATTAAAAGTGTGTATACTGTTTTGTTTTTGTTTCAAACCTGCAAGTACTTAAAAAGTCTCTCTCTTTCAGGCGTACACCATGCCCATGTTCCCCCCCTACATATACCTCTTCCCCCTGCAGCAGTACTACACCATGCAACTCAAACCCCCATCCCACTCCCCATCTCCCCACTACCCCTGCCCCAGCCCGCCAACCAAGTTGCAGGAGCCTTACCAACCGACCCCATGCCCTCCACCTTCCGCCTCCCCTCAATATGACCACCAGAGTCCCCCGACTGAGCCCCCTCGCCCCACAGAGCCCTCCTTCAACCAGAATCCATACCAGGGGCTAACCCAGCCTCCACCCCAAAGGATGCAGTGTGCCTCATTGCCATGGCAACAAGTGCCTCCACCCAGAAACCCCACATGCCCGGTTGGATATCACTCGCCTCCTCCATCATACTCTAACCCTCAACCTTCCTCTCAGGGGTACCACCCAGGACAAGCCCCAGTACATTCGCTGTATCCATCAGGTGCATCCCCATACCCCGCGTTCTCCGTGGGATATCAGCCTTCATCAGTTCCTGAAGATCTCCAGGTGAGCCAGGGTGCAATAGAGCAGCTTCAGCCCACCAACCCGGACCCCATCCACAGCCACGGACACGTCAGGGTCCTGGGTCCTATGGAGACTCCACCTGCTGCTAACATGGCTAATGCTAACAACAACAGAAGTATTGTGGTTACTACCAACTATGGTATGTAGTCAGTTTTTATTGTCAGTATGTAAAGATACCATACAGAGTTTTTAAAACCCCAGAAGTTAAGCAGTTACACAGTTTGGACACCAGGGGCTGCTAACAAGCAAATGTCTCAATGCAGGTTTTGACAGAAAGTTTTCCCCATCAGCTTTGAAGAAGGAGGCCGGAGAGGGTCTGACCCGAACAGTGCTGCTGGTGGACCCACCACTCAACAACAAACCTATAGTATGTACAGCACACTTCCTCACATCTGTGTGACAAGACCTTAAATATACACAGAGGAAATGATACATGCTTTTAGTTATCTCTGCCTGGATCACAGGGGATGTTTAGGAACTTTACCAGTAGCTTTTTTCCCATTTGTTTTAATTAAATCTAGGAAAAAAATCCCTAAAATAACAGATTAACTGGGTTTAGCTGCAAAATAGGAATTCCCAAAGAGGTATTAACTGGAAACTGGATCTATAGTGAAAGATCGACTGAATGATGATTTTCTCCTACAGACTCATCTCAGTAAATAACAGTATCAAGGAGGAGTTTATTTTACTAAATCAGTTAAAAAGTGAAATTCATTAGGTTTATTACACACACAGTGATAATTTTCAAACCCGGACTTCAGAAAACATGAAAACTGATTTTAATACAGAATGGCGGGCCTTCTGAACAGCATGTTAATGTGCTTTATCTGCACTTAGTACTTGGTTGGGGCTCCTTTTGCTGGAATTGCTGCATCAATGCAGCGTGGCATGGAGATCAGCCTGTGGTTCTGCTGAGGTGTACTGGAAGCCCAGGTTGCTTTGATAGTAACCTTCAGGTCCTCTGCCTTCTTGGGTCTGGTTTCTCTCATCTTGCTCTTCATCATCCTTCATAGGTTCTCTATTGCCCCTATTCCACTGGCTCGATTTGGCCCGACTCGGCCCCACTCGGCTCGCTTCGCGAACATTTCCATTACTGTTATTTGAGGAACCGATACCTACTTTTTTAGTACCGCCTTCTTAGCAGGGCTAAGCGAGGCCGAGTCGGTACTGTACGTGACGTGAACAAACGGCTGTTCACTGATTGGCTGTGGGCGCGACCAGCCGTAAGAGTCGACCAGCGTAAAAAAAAAGCAACCGAATGTGGAGTCTGGATAGTTATCTGGAAAAGTCACCCCTTGGAGCAACGCCGAGGTGCAAGCTTTTCTGGTGATCACAGGAGTCTGCAATATTCAGCGGCAGCTGAATAAATATATAAGCAACTACTATTAGAAATAAAATGGGACCTAATTCAAATCTTTCCAAGTCTCTTAAAGGGAAGGTGAAATCTTTAATAATATTAAAACGGATGTCAAAATCCTACTCATCAAATCTGATTGTCAATGCAGTCAACAGATTTAATCCCCAGGTTATAGACGTGTTACTTCTTGTTTTTGTAACGCGTTTCGGTCTTCTTTACATTTGAGGTTGGGTGTTTCATTCGCGTTATGCAGCACGACACATGATGCTTTAAAGCCGCGCCTCCAGGAGGTGTTCCCCTTCAGCGGGGCGGAAGCAGGTCTATGGAAATGCAACACAACGTGCAGAGCTGTTCTGGGCTGGCCAAATCGAGCCGGTAGATAAAGGAAAGCCCGAGTCCATTAGACCAGTAAACGCAGTGCATTTCTTGCAGATCTTCCCCAAACTCTTCAGTCCTTTCAAGGCTTTTCTATCACAGTCTTTCCTTCCACTAAACTTTCCACTTTCATCTCCTGGATAAAGAACTGTGTGTACAGACAACTTGTTTAGCGGTGACAGTTTAATAGTTACTGTCTGCTGGACAGCTGTCCAGTCAGCAGTCTTCCTGTGTAGATCATAACATGTCCAAAACATTTCTGAACTATTATTGGTCTCATGTAGTATTCACATTTTCCAGATTTCTTCTAGCTGTTCGCCTTAATCATCAAAATTACCAGAAATTAATGCTTGAAAGATATAGAACTGTTTGATTTAAACGTTCCAAATATGCAGTAATTTGTTGAGATGCTCTAGTACAGTTCTTCTGCTGCAGATGGCTTCATGACTTAGCACTTAGGTTGTCCTCCTCTTTTCCACGTTTATCATTGTTTAAGAACAAACTCTTTAGAATTTGCTGTCATGGTCGGACTGGAGGTCTGGACTGAAAATGATTTTAAAAAGGAGCCAAAATCCAAAGAAAGTCTGAAGAGCTGTTGATGCAGAACATTTTAGCTGGCTGCTTGCACCATTTTGACCACTAGATGTGGTACACTAGTAGCTGTAACTCACTGCACCTTTAATTCTCCACAAATCCTATGATGCCCCAATAAATTTGTGTTTTCAGATGTGACAAATACTTCTTGTTTTCAGTAGTAAAAGCAGTTTAACTCTGGATCTCTTCCATCTTTCTGTCTCTCAGCTCGCTGTGCTTTCCGACCCCGACATGTCGGATGCCTCCCTAAGGCCCGGCAGTAGCCCCGGCTTGCCATCAAACTACCAAGCCCGCCGCAAGCTCTTTCCCAACACCAAACCCTACGTTGATTCCAGCCAGCTGGTTTTCACGGCAGGGGCCGTCGGCATGCCGGAGCCTCTGTCGGTGGCGTGCAGCACCGAGGACGACTTCGAGGTGGACGCGTTCCTCATAAACTACAATGGGCAACGGAAGCCCTACAGAGGGCGAGGAGGAAGAGGAAGGAGCAGCTATGATCCAGGAAGAGGCGGCCAAAGGCGGCGACATGGCGACCAGGGGGCAGGGACTAATTTTTTTAACTCCTCTTTCAGGGGGCGGGGGCGGGAGAGAGGATACCAGCTTTAGCCAATAAGGGAGAAGGATATAGAAACGCCTGGTTGTCTGTAAAATGACAAACACTGTCTTTTTTCTGCTTTGGCTCTGCATGTACAATCTGAAGTTTACATCTCTGAACGTTTGAATGTAAGAATTAAATATGGAGTTCACAGGCTGGTTGGGGATTCATCGTCTAAAAATGAACATGACATTAACTTAACGTGTGAAATGTTGGGACACCCATCATAAGAATGAGCTCTGATGTGTTTAGGGTTTTTATGTTTTCCTTGTGTTTAAAACAAAGCACTGGTGCATTTCTTCACTGAGAAAAAAACCTGTTTCCTTTCATATCTCTGTTTCTGACCGTCGTCTGTCACTTGAATGCGTCGTAACGCCTGAATAGTAAAGGTGGAACACGAGTTGTGACGGCACCAAGAGTTCTGGATGTGTTTGCAGGGCCCGCTGTGTGTGTGTGTTGTGCTGCTGGTTTCACTTTCTTTCTTCACTTTAGATCATCAAACCCCTGAGGAATCAGTGCCTTAAGTTTGCTACTTTCATTTGGTGAGAAACACTGCTGTACAGAACAAAGAATGTCTGCCTTGGATTTTTCTTAGTGGTAAAATAAAGAAAAGTTTGGTTCAAATCTTTAGTTGCTTCTTTTTAGGTTCAAATTTAGGTGATCAGTCTCGGAGTAACCGCTGTGAGCCAGCATGAAATGTATTCTCTACGTCAATATAGATTAAATGGGAAAAAGTTAAATGGAAACACCCACTGTTTATAGAGGAAGAACCATTAAAATCACCTTATTTCAGATGAGAACTCTTCACAAATGACTGACTAAAATCCTACAAAAACTGTTTAACTGCTGATGAAGGAACTTGGATAACTATAAATAACACCACCATAGGTAATATGGAGTCAGATCAAGCGGTTTGGCACTAATTGGCCCAACATAGTAAATCTTAAATGCTGTCGATCAGACACTATATGCAAGTTTTCTAGAGCTCATAATGACACAATCATAGTATTCTGATCAATAAGCTAGACCAGGATGTAATTTGGGCTTGTACTGCACTGACTGGATAAAATTTTTATCAAGTTGTGGTGTCCCCCAGGGGTCAGTACTGGGTCCAAAATTGTTAGTTATAAAAAACATTTTACTCAGGTACCTTACAAATATCTAACATTGGGTTATTTGTAGAGGACTTTTTTTCTGGTGAAATTTAAGGGACTTACTGGATACGGTACAGTCCAGTGCTGCTTCTCTGTAGCCCAGGTCAGGCGCTTCTGCCGCTGTTTCCAGTTCAAAAGTGGCTTGACCTGGGGAATGCGGCAACTGTAGCCCATTTCCTGCACACGCCTGTGCACGGTGGCTCTGGATGTTTCTACTCCAGACTCAGTCCACTGCTTCCGCAGGTCCCCCAAGGTCT
>JAHUTJ010002417.1:0-12966 GCA_036250325.1 Characodon lateralis | reverse complement strand
TCTGCTCTTACTGGTGCAATGTGCAATCAATGAAGACTGGCTACCAGGCTGGTCCAATTTAGCCATGAAACCTCCCACACTAAAATGACAGGTGTTTCAGTTTCATTGTCCAACCCCTGTAAATTCATATAAACACATTATTTCTCAAAATGAATTTGCTTCTCTGTATTATAACAGTAAACTGCAGCTTGTAAAGTTTAGTTTAAAATATTTCACTGACCTCTTAGTAGATGATTGGTTGAAAATTTAGGTACGAAAGGAATCTGTGCAAACACAGTAATCTGTTATGATTTGTAGCTATAAGAAAAAGGTATGAACAGAGACTGAGAGAGAAGACTATAGTCTAGTGCTGATATTATAGAAGATCTGCTCCATATCAGGAATAAGGCTGTAGGTGGGGGTTGGCATGGGTTTCCATTTAGAAACAGAAAACTGCTGAGAAGCACCTGTCGACACAATCTGTCCTCCACAGTGTAGCTCTTTAAGGCTGCACAGACAGCAGCTGCTTCAGAGCTGGGGTGCGGTTTTTCCTCTCAATGTTTAAAGCTTACTTGAATCCCTGTTTCTCTGTATCTGATAATCTACATGTCTTGTTTCATGAACAGGACAACTCATCTCTATACTCTGTTTATGTCCCCCACTTTTTAAAGCAGTCAGTCAGATGACAACCACAACATATTTCATGAGGGACTACTTCCCCCATGTTTGAGTTGTATTTTAGTGTCTTAACATCTATATCATGCTATTATATGGGTGGAGTATTTCTGGAGCAATGATTTTAAACAAATCAATGATTGGAGTGGCCCTTAGGTCTCTGAGTTAAGTAGGTTCTGATAAACGGGAATGGAGATGATAGACCAGTGGTCACACAGAACAAGGCTGCAGGAGTCTTATGGGAATCTGACAGAGGAGAACAGCAGCTTAAATCCATCACTCTGCAGGGAGCACTGAGCATGTTTATACGTTTGTGGATTTAGAAAGGCTGGTGTGGGAGGAAGGCCATCTAAAAGCCAAGCTTCACACAATGATTTTCTTTCTAGACTACCTTGCAATGAATATGGATGCTTGTGTGTTACTTTGGCTCAAAGTCAGACCCTAAAAGAGCACAACTCAGAGAATTGTATTATCACAAATGAATTGATGTGGATAGACAGGCATTAGTGTTTAGGTTGTTGAAAGAAGTTAGCAGAATTTCTGGACAATTCCCAATAAAATAATCTGTACTCACATCTGTTCTCTGATTAGTTTGGATAAAAAAACGTACAAAATAAAAATGATATCAAAAGCTAAAGATAATTCTGCACATTTTAACAGAGAAAAAATCGTCTTGAGAAACAAATGACAACACCCTCGAAGCTGTTTTTTTTTTAAACATTTTTTTGTACTTATTAATGTTTCATATAAATTTTATTATTACTGAGACAGTCACGTAATTTAAATAATCTATAAAAAAAAAATGAAGACTTTTTTTTTTTACTTTTTCTAAAATGTAAAAAAATGCTATAACTGGTGAGGAATGAATTAGGCCAACCCCATATCTATTTCCACAAAAAAACTTTAAAATTACGCACAGGTGTCATCAGGAGATGATGGGAACCTCAATACTCAGCATTTTGAAGGTTTTCCATATGTAAACCTGAGGCATTTATTCTGGTATGCTCCAAAGCCAAAACAAATGCCTTACCAAAAAGAGCATAAAGGTCCATCTTAAATTTGCCAAAATATCTTTTTATGATCTCTGGTGTAAAACTAACCCAGCATTTCAGAGAGATAACTTCATGGCACCAGTCAACTATGTTCCTTGGTAATGTGGCTATCTGGAGGTCCTTTACTGCTTTAGGGACTGGACGACTTGTTGTGATTGATGGAACCATGAATTTTACTCTCAAGAACAAAAAGGATCCTAAAGGATCTTGCCCAGCAACCAGTTTTTGACCTTTAGCTCAAGCACATTTGGGTTATGCAGCAGGACAATGATCCAAAAGTACACAAGCAATCTGCTTCTTAACAGAAAAACACAAAACAGAATCAGAATGAGCTTTTTGCCCAGGTTTGTGCACACAAAGGTGGAATTTGACTTCCGTTTCACACCATACAGACATTAAAAATATACCTGAAAACAAACTTGAGGTCTAGTCAAAGTCTGGACTGAGGCTGTGGCATGTCTTTAAACAGCATGTTCATGCTTGAAAACCCACCAATTAGAATGAATTATAATATTTGTGCAAAGAAGAGTGAATTCATTTGATAACTACATTTTGTATCTAATCGGGTTATATTTGATAGCAAAATGTGGTTAATAATCCAAAAATTGTAACAAAAAAGAAAAAAAACAGAGGATGGAGCACAGCACTGTCTGTGTTTTGGTTCTCCTTTTTATGAAGAGCAAATATCTCAAAGCATAAGCTGTTATGCGAACAGAGCTACATGTAATCTTATTTATTTAACCAATTAACTTCAGAAATTTCTTAATTTACCTGCAAAGATCTTTTTGTGGGTGTCTTGGTGTAGGTTTCCTGGTTTGCCAAGCAAAATACTTTTTTTAAAATTTCAAAATCTCTTGTTGGCTAGACACACCTGTTGCTCTTTTTGTTGAAACTTTGTGTTCCAACACTAAAGTATAACTAACCGAGATGAACTTTCACACTTGGTGGATTGAGATCCATTTGACTCACCCTGTTGTGTAGATACTCTTGCTGTACTATTTGTTTTTCCAGGTTTAGCCCAGCTGCAGCATTAATTAAATCTAACAACACACTCATCGGGGTGCATCCTACGTGGTTTGTACACATTTGGGCATGTATACTTGGTTTACACCTTTCCTTTTCTGGACAAAAACCAAGAGAAAGCTTTCTGAACATGAATTTGCGTCATGCATCTCAAACTCTTGTTTGGTTGATCTAACACTTAGCGCACAAGCATCATGGAAAATGTCAGAACCATTGGATAAAAAACACCGCTTTTCATTTAAAGACAGCTTTCCACAATAAAATATGAGAATATCAGAACTAACAAGCAGTTTTATCTCTGGCACTGATCAACAAAAATAAAAAATACTGATTTCTTTTTTTGAGCCAAAGTTTAGGTCATTCGACCCTGTTTCCTCATCTGACCCTAAATATGGATGTTTTTCAGTCACCTGGAAAGCACGTTCTTCACACGGAGAGAGAACATGTGAATCCAGCTGAATCACAACCTTTTCTCAAAACTTCATTCTGACAGGTGAGAAGCAATGCGTCCCCAGGGCAACAACAATAGCTGGCTGCAGCAAGAGTGATGATAGACCAAGCTGGAGATGATTAAATAGATGGTGACTTATAAATGTAAAATAGAGCAAATTTTTTGATACACCCCTTCGAGGGAGTATGGTATGCGCAATGTCTCCTCATCTTAGATGTAGAAACAAAAACTATAAGAAAAAAAATATTTTTGTAATTTAAACATTAGCCACAACCTGAAATTAATCTTATTTTGTCTTAGTAAGTCTGTTTCTTTAAATCCTCTTCTCCTACTTGAGAAGCTGTGCTGGCAGCTGCTGCTTTGGTCAAACAGGTCCAATATTCCAGACACAGGTTGTTGCCAAGGATGTCTTCCAACAGCAGTTCTGAGTAGACTGTAGTTACTAAGTACACAGAGCCAAGCAGCTGGTGACTGGCAGAACAATTCCAGGTGCAAGTAGTCAGGAGGAAGAAGTGAGCATGGAAGCAGAAAAGTTACAATCGACTCTGTCCAAGCTCATTTTTGTGCACTGGATATTAAATTAGACCTGCTACATCAAAGCCTGTGCAGAAAAAAGGAGATCCAGTAGTGCTGGATTTGGTTCATTCTGAATGTTATGGGTTGTTTTTTGTTTTTTTTTTGCATTGAAGGCACATATCAGTCCTTTTTAAAGCAGAGCAACTGAAGTCAGAGAATTCTCTAAATAATATATTCTGATCTAACTTCTAATAGGTATTTTTCTATATGAAAACACATATACTACAATTATCAAAGTATTTACTCACCCATCCAAATCATTCAACTGAATTACATTCATGGCCACATGTGTATAAAATCTAGCAACTATGCATACAATGATTTTTGAAACATTTGTTAAAATTGGGTTGCTCTTATGAGTTTAATGAATTCAAGTGTCACCCTTAATAGAATGCAACCTGTGCAATAAATCCAGTTAAATTTCCTCACTTCTAAAAATTCCTCCGTTAACTATTAGTAGTATTATGACAAAGTTGAACCAATTGAGCATGAACAGGGCAACTAATAGGAGCAACTTAGCCAAAGAGTGGTAGGTTGCCTCAAATGAGAAAGCAGAATCAGCGGATGATCAAGCACGTAGCGTCTTGAGGTAGCTGACTCTCTGCAGACTGTAGCTGCAGAAACATTGTCTGGAGGGGTTATGGAATGGGTCATGGAATAGGTTTCCATGGCTCTGTGTGTGGCATCCATGCCTTACATCACCCAAATGCAATTCATAGCATCAAATGCTGTGGTGTATAATCACCACTGGACTCTAGAGAAGTGGAGACTTTAGCGGTGACAAATCATGCCTCTCTGTCTGATGATTCTGTGGATGAGTATAAGTTTGTCAGTTTCTAGAGAACAACCTGAATGTGTTGTGTCAAGGTTTAATTTGGTTGCAGAACGGATTGTAATATCAAGCAGTGGTTGGACTCGGCCCCTTATTTGCAGTAAGGGGTGAAAAAATGTATAAAAGTTATCATTGCTTAGTTTAAACCATGTTTATGTTTGAAGTTCTGCTCTAGTTAAGATGATTCCTGTGATTGGTTTTAGTGTGTAAAAGGGTTTGTGGAAAGTTAAGGAATGTGGTCTGGAGTGGATCAATCCCTGGACATGACAGGCTTATACCATATATGGGAATGACCATTCTTCCAAGTTGAAATCTCTGTAAGAATTGGTTGAACCAATTCCCCCTTTTTGCTTGTTGGAATGTGAGTTGTAAATAAAAGGCTGGTGCAAGGATTTTCTCTTTGTGAGAAGGAAGTTGCTGTTTGGCAGAGGACTGGCTCACCCTTGCAAGTCAAGCTTACTTGGTTCACTTGTGTCTTATTTTTATACTTGTCTGTAATTATCAGCTTTTTAACTGTAACATTTCTTTGGTCCTTCGAGCCGGATCGCTAGAAATCTACCGCCCGGGGCCCAGAGGTGCGTGTGGGTTCAAGTCTGCGCAGCCTCCAGAACGTCTGGAGAACAAAAATCCTGCACAGTGAATTCTGTGTTGGTAGCCGCCAAATTGACCGAGAGGCACCGGGAGGTGGATCAATGCGTTTCGGCAGATAGTGTGAACGAACGCGCAGGTGAGACAGAACCAACTAATTGTATAAAGAGAAATACACAAGCCAGTATGCTTTAATATAACTGCAGTTTTTAAAAATGAAACTAAATAGGAGTTTTGAGTTTAGAGGTACTCGTAATTTTCCCTAAGGAGATTCAAAACCAACCAACTCCATGGAAAAATCCTGAGTAAAAAAAAAAAAAGTGCATAAAAAACGGAAAACCCAGTCTAGGTGATTTAGGCTTATAAGTGATTGTGTGTTGGTGCATGTGTGTGTGTGTCTGCAGAATCATACGGCACTCTCAGTGAGACAACCCGAAACCTTGCTGGTGTTAACATAAAGTTGTTGACAGCTGAGAGGTGTCGTAAGGAATTCTGATTTGGATATTAGGTGCCATCAGATCTCAGTCTAAAACTCCTGCACTCTCCGAGAGCAGAACTCAAAGCGGAAAATCGGATCAAAACCAGGTTTTGATCTGGAAGCCTGTTTTCCGGGAGATGTTGGTGGCCCGTCTGAGGAATTCTGTTTGATTTGATGGTACAAGATATGTATAATAAATGCACTTCTGTTTTATATATATATATATATATATATATATATATATATAAAAAGAGCGGAGTCTGAATAATAATAATAAGCTAGAGTAAATAGGATAAAAGTATATATAATAAAGCACAGAGAGTAAAATAGCACTAATATAAATTAGTATAAGTAGAAATCAGTTCTAAACAATAGTTTTTAATAGATAAAAAAAAAACAACTTTTAAAATGGGGAACTAGGTCCAGAAGCAGCCTCCGTTAGAAGGAGATCCAAAGTTTATGCACTCAAAAGATCCAGATACAGTAAAAGATCTCGCTAAATGGCAGAAAGATTATGATTTTAAAGGACATCTTTCGGTTCCTGCTTGTACCCATTTGGTACAGAGATTACAACAGAAAGACAAACTTGGGAAAAGGAAACAAAATAAAAACAAGTCAAAATAAAAAAATACAAAAATTGGCTTGCTGAAGCTCATAAAAGAAAGGCAGGGAACGATAAAAAGAGCAAGGAGGTTTATATAGCAGTTGCCAGAGAAGAAGATAACGACACTTGTGTAGTAAGGGGGAGAGGCAGGCCGCCACAGCCCCAGCCCTCTGCTGCAGCTGTGACAGTGCCTGAACCCTCAGCGCCAGTGGGACAAATAACTGAAGAGGCATCACCATATTCCACACCAGTTTGTTTATCATATGTGTCCTGATTGTGTTAATAATATGCCAGACATTTCCACAATCTCATAATTTCCAGAAATTAAAGAGGTGGATACATGAAGATTTCCATGGAATGTTTATATAAGATATAAATTACTTGTTTGAGACAAACAGCTGGTACCAATGTGAAAAATTGTAACTAAGTCTAGAAACATTTCTGGTTGTTATGTATGTACTGAACTTCCTATCTCTTCCAGCCAGCCCAGGTTGACAGCTAGACCAGTACCAGCACCAAGAAATTATTTTTTTATCAGAAATAGTGTTTCTGGTGCCAGTACCAGTTTCCGCATGGTAATGGGTAATGTAACATTTTACAACTGTGATGTTATAGAGTTTAAACAGTTTAATGCTACAGCTCCTGTGTCCAACTATGTGGAGATTCTTGCAGATTCCCATTTTTCATTGTGTCATGGGCTATGTGGGGACTATTCCAATGCGCATGTGTAACATGACTTACTATTATTCTTTACACCAAGCTGGACCAGAGGGAAAGGTTCATGATCTAAAGGGCACTTATGCAATAGATGGATTTCACTGGATGTGTGGAACTGCCATTTATTTGCAGTTGCCTCCAAGTTGGAGTGATGTATGTGCACCTGTTTATGTCACTGATCTTATGACTTATGACTTATGTCATTTGAGTTCAACCTTCCCTAAAGAGGGAACTCATCTGTGTGAAGACACATGAGGAATTCAAGCATAGATCAAGAGGAAATAAGATTTTGCTAAGTTTAGGAAAGAACATGCCTCTATTAGAAACTATAGATTATCAACTGGGACTCTTTGTTAATGCAACCACAAAAGGTGGTTTACCCAATGTCTATATAGAGGAGAAGAAAAGAGCAAAAATAAATGTTAAGGCAATTTCTTACCACAGTTAAAATACAGTTTCTGTATTCTTATTGTTCTTAACAGATACATGAATCACACCAGTTAACAAGCAGATGTGTCCTCTTTGTATTTCTTAAAAAAGCATTGTTGTTGTTTTTCTTCTATGGCACATGATCTTTCCAGCCGTTTTCATTGCCTGATGTATGTCATGGTGACTGCAGAGTCCAGCAGACGTAGCGGGAGGGTACAGATGGCAGAACTTACCACACAAAGGCTTTTTAGTCCAATGGACTGGAAGGTATGAATTAGGCATATTATTTTAGCATACAAAGCATTTTGAACAACTCCATGCATCCGGTGTTGTGGGAATATGCCCCTTCTCATCCCAGCATGATTGGTCAGCAGTGCACAAAGCAAGGTCCATAAAGAAACAGCCCTGCCTTCAACCTGAAAGAACACCCTTGGGAATTAGAGCTGAGACGTCAAAGCAGGCTTTCTTGTCCAACATCAGTGCCTGATCTCACAATTGTGGTTTCATAACACCAGTCAGAATTTCCCAAAAGCACAGTTTAAACATTTTGAAAAGAGTTCGACTAGAATCTGTTATACGGTAGGTACCAGGGGTGGGCCAACGCATTAAATCTTATGGATTAACAAAGGGCTGACACTCAAGTTCATATTTGTGACAAGGCAAAAGACAGTATAATTTTGGCAATATAGTGTACATTGCTTTATATTATACCCTAAAATTGGCCCTTAAGTATTTTGAAAGACTTTATTAGTGTAACTTTCACCTGTTATGAATTTAGTACCTAAAGAGAATGTATTTAATCTATGCTAAATTAATGTTACCACTCTGCTTATGAAGATATTTCTGACATGTATATTTTCTTCTGTTTTTAAAATAGTCCTGCATAAAGATCTACTCTAGGAACCAGTCTTGCTTCCGGGTGTTATGTCTGGATTAGCACCAAGAAGTTGCAAATATAAAGAAATATGTCCAGAGCTGCATTCCCAACTATGTAAGTAGAAGTAAGATGGAGCATTCTTCCTCATTAAGAGGGCTCTAACACTTCCTTAACCCTTCTTCAGCTTTGTAGAACGAACAGCTGTTCTCACAACGTGACAAACAGGACACTGAAATAATAACCAGAGCAAGAATTTTTCTCACTGAGGATGAGAATCATAGTCTAACTTACAAGAGGCAGCGTCTGGTTCTACATAGATAATTTTCAAAGACAGAACTAGCTGTTTCTTGCTGACTCTGACTGCGCCAGAAGCATTCCCTGGTTGGGTGTATTTGCTGTCAGCTTTGTAAATCATTGGAAAACAACCTGTGTTTTCCCAAAAATGGTGGAACTGATTCCACAATGGATGTGTGAGCTGTTGATGACACATCTATTAAATTTGACAATGAAACCAATTTAATTGTAACCTTTTAGGTGGCGCTGTTAATTGGCTGAAAGTAATTCCTATTATTTTTTTTCTTTTTAAATTGTTTTTGTATTGATTGCACTCTCCTTTATGACCTGTTCACATATTTATTTTTGTTATTTATATGATGTTCTAAATTACATTTCATGTCCAACGCCTTTCATTTTAATTTTCTTTAATGGCTTCCTTCTCAAATGAGGATGCTTTATGATACCAAGTTAGTTTGTCCACTATGGATGTATGTTCTGCAATTATTTTATTTTGACTTTCAAATAGCAAACCTGATAGAAGTTTGTTAATCTATATTGTGTCAAGCCGCTTCATTTAAGTGGTCCCAAGCTCCACTGAGAATACCTTAGGGCTGAATGAATTTGATTGTCCTAAGGGAAAAAAATCTATGGCTTTCCCACTGGGTGGGTGCTTTGAGGGTGAAAACAAAGTTAGGATCCCACTGAGTAGAACTTTGTAACTTGCCAACTATCCTTGGAAAAAGTGTAAATTTCCTGTATCTCTGCTGCCAAATTACTGATTTTTTTTCTTCTATCCTGGTCCTGTTGCAAAATCATCCTATATGTAAAAATGTACAAAAAACATCAAGGGAAAAATGTAAGGGAACATATAGTCACAGAGTATATTTGTGCAATAAAATTCAAATTATTGTTCCTTATTGTAATGCAAAGTTTGTTAATATCTCTAATTCTCACATAAAGCTAAAATATATTGTATATTTAAACCAAAAAGTGTTTATCTAAAACTGGTCAGCAAATCATTTTGCCATTACTTCACTCCAAATGACTCTCAATAAATTAAACACACACACACACACACACACACACACACACACACACACACACACACACACACACACACACACACACACACACACACACACACACACACACACACACAAAATATNCCCTTTCTATGCCCTAACCCTGACAATAACCCTAAACCTAACCATTACCAGTGCATGCCTAACCCTAACCTTAACCTAAAGTCAATTCATACCTTAGTCCTAAATCTAACCGTTAGCAAAATAGGTCATGAGGACCAGCAAAATGTCCTCACTTTGGTACAAACGGTCCTCAATTTGATGGTGAAATCGGGAAAATGGTTCTCACTGTGATGCCAAGACAGGCTACACACACACACACACATGTAAAGGTGAGTCTTATCTGTTGATCTCATTTTCACATATGCAGAAACACAGTTTCACCGAAACATACCTTGGCTGTTTTGGATTGACATATGGATGGTCTTGAAATTTACAAAAGGTACTTAAACCAGTGAACAGCAATGTAATGAAAAACTAGATCTTGGTGGTCTACAGTGAAAATGGAAGATCTGTCTTCCCTTATTCAACCTCTTTTTCCCCTGACATCATAGACATTCAAAAGTAGGTTGTGGTTCTCCGTGAGAAAATTGTACCAGAGGAAACTATCAGTCCAATTTGTTCCTGTCCTTTTTTCCGATCTGAAACGCTTGGTATGTTTCAACTAACCTAATTCAATATTCATTGTAACAAATTAAATCAACCTACCTTCTTTGTTGTAATAATGGTTATTAACCACGGAACCACTGTTCATAAGAACGATTTGAAACATTAAAGATTTGTC
The DNA here is from genome assembly GCA_036250325.1 of Characodon lateralis. NCBI lineage: Eukaryota > Metazoa > Chordata > Actinopteri > Cyprinodontiformes > Goodeidae > Characodon > Characodon lateralis. Next base: position 2,543 of record JAHUTJ010002417.1, on the reverse strand, counting down.
CTCTTCCAGCCCAAGACATTTTGTACAGATGGCAACTCACTGTGACACACCCTAAACAGCTGCTGCATAATATTTCCTTCCATCAGACGAGCTGCAATCCTGTTTACCTGTTTCCCATCAGAGGCATGATTATTTTTCGAGCTGGAAACTTCATTGATGTTTTATTTATAGCACACGGTGACATTTAGCTAAACAAGGAGTTTATTTGAAAGAAAAAAATATATATATATGTTTTAGACTGTTGTTTACTCTTTTAAAGAGTTTTAAATGTTTGGATGAGAAGGAAATTTTACCAGTGCGGAAAATGTATAAAATAGCACAATCAATTAGTAATCTTATATCCTTATCCTTATGTTGTAAAGTGGGAATGGATTTGGTTGACATTCTGGGAGTTTCTTTGAGCTTTAGATTCTTGAATGCAGTGATTGATGATGATGATGGCATTATTAACATGGTATTGTGTTTAGGGCTCAGCTGTTTGCCTTTGGGGAATATTCTGGCTCAGGGGGTAGAGCAATTTATTCCTCAGCTGGAAGGTCATTGGTTCCATTCCCTGCTTTTCTGACTATCCCAACTCCACATGACTTTGGGTAACAGTGTTATCTGAATGGCTTAATGTGCCATCTTGCTTTGTCAATCAGAAGGCTTTAGGTATTTAAATGTGAATTAGCCAAGTCTCCAAGCAATCGTAGCACTACCGCTTAAATCTAAGCTGAGGTGATGTAGCCCATGGCATGTGTATTAAAATAAATTTTTTAGTTAAAGCTGTTAAGATTGGAATTCAGCTGCATATTGTAACAGTGTTATGTTGGAAATGTAGAGACCTTATGATAGTTCTTTAGAGAATATGTTTTTTGTGGGGTAAAACAATCACAGAGCAGCTGAATATACTCATAGTCAGATGTCCCAAATCAGATACAACTCGCTAACTAAGCATTTTGTTTTAGGTCAGGTATCTGATTCATTTCTATTTGCTAAATATCATCAAAGTTAGAGTAACCATACTTTTTTTTTTTTTTTTTTTTTTTTTTTTTATAAATTTAGAAATTGCTATGCTTTTAAACAGTTTAGGAAAGCCCAAATGATAATGTCATGTTTTTTAAGGTTTTTTTCACAACATTTGAGTTAAATGGAGGCACATCTGTGGATATATTTGAAGGACACATTGTTTCCTTGTGTGACATCATACAAAAATGTAAATAAGTCAAGTTTCAGGAAGAATAGTCTGGTTCATTCTTGAGTACGTTTTCCAGAAGTCTTAAGGTGCCACGGTCATCTGTATAAATAACTACATGCAACTATAAACAGCACAGTACCCTAGAGATATTCATTATCCCAGAAAAAACGTTTCGGCACAAATATGTGCAAATCAACTCCAAAACCAAAAACAAAAGAATTAGAAAGATGCTGCTCAAGTTAGTGAATGAGTTTTTTAGGATTACTCATAAAAACCAGCTTTTTGCACATCTCCAATAGCATTAGTTTGACAAATAATGGTTAGCAATGAGCTACAACAGTTTGAAGTTTTAAAGGTCTCCTTGCCATCACCTTAATCTTTAACTCCCTCAACAGATTCTCTATCAGATTTAAACTGAGACTTCGGCTGGGCCAATACAGAACATTGATTAATAATAATAATAATAATAATAATAATAATGACTTTATTGATCTCATAAAGGAGAAATTATCCTCTACATTTAACCCATCCCTTAGGTAGCAGTGAGCTGCCATTGTGCGGTGTCTGGGGAGCATTCAGGGTCTAAGGGTCTTGCTCAGGGACCCAGAATGTCAGGCTTTTTTATTGTTTCAAAAATATTTTTCAGTTTCAAATCCTTATTTTCAGTTTCAAAATTACTTTTCAATTTAAAATCCTTGTTTTCAGTTTAGAAAAATATTTGGTTTCAGTTTGGTTTCAGTTTATTTTTATAGCACCAATTCACAACACATGTCGTCTCAAGGCACTTCACCAAGGGTTTGGAATGGTATAGGGTTGTTGGGGAGGTTAGATTAAACTACTGAGTGTTAGAGTTTGGCCATTTCAGAATCGGCTATGTGTAGGGGTACTAAGTTAAATAATACACTGATAAAGTTTGTCCATCTAGAGCCCACTGGTGGCCATTGTTATACTAAAAACCACAAGGATTGAGGGTACCTCTCTCTGTCAGACTGATCATAACCATTGGAAAAGAGAAGGGGTCGCATAGGTAGCAGAAATGGAGGGTGTGTTTGAACCTCAGCCATAACTGAGCCGGTTTAGGCTAAACCTGACTCTCCCTTACTCCATCCAACAGGGAGGGAGGATGGCTGAAGTAAAAATAATTGGAGTGTTGTTTCCTGTTGCACTGTGTGAAAGGTGGGTAACTTTAAAATGGTCAATTCAATCGAATCATATAGATTTCAAGTAAGGCACATGCATTCCAATAATAACTATTGAACAGTGCAGTCAGATTCAGTTATTTATTCAAATTGGATAAAAAGTTTTTCTGTCTAAGGAAACCCAGCAGATTGCATCCAGTCAGTGACTTGCAGCATTCACTCCTCCT
>JAHUTJ010002416.1:0-12969 GCA_036250325.1 Characodon lateralis | reverse complement strand
ACTGCTGAGAGCTAAGGGAATGGATGGCTCAACAGAGCTATGACTCTGTAAGTTTAGCAACTGTACTAAAGAGAAACCTAGGATTATTCTTGTTCTCTTCTATTAATGATGAGAAATAAGCTGTTCTGGCTTGGCAAAGTGTCTTTTTATACAACAGTAGGCTATTTTTCCAGATTAAGTAGGAATCCTCTAGGTGTGTAGAGCGCCATTTTCTCTCCAATTTTCTAACATTCTGCTTTAAAGTACACAGCTCTGAATTAAACCAGGGAGCCAGCCCCCTATAAATAACTACCTTCTTTTTCAACGGGGCTGCATTGTCTAATGCACCACACAATTATGAAGTAACACTATGAACAAGAGAATCAATTTGTGAAAGGGCAGAAACAAAATTATTGCCCTCCACTGTGATTTTCTGTGATAATGAGAAATTAAAAGTGGAACAGATTCTTTAAAGGTTGTTACAGCATTGTCTGATAATGATCTGCTATAAAGAAATTTTCTTTCAGGTGTGGAGTACTTGGTCAGACAGAACAGGGTTATGAGGAAATATTGTTATTTCTTTATACTCAATGCTATATGTCAGCACAAGGTCCAGAGAAGGAAGGCAAAGGTGGGTAGGTTTGTTGATGTCTTGAGCAAAGCCAATTGAGTCTAAGATAGCATTAAACGCTATATTTAGGCTATCACTTTCAGTGTCAATATGAATATTAAAATCCCTCACTATAATAACCTTATCTGTATTTAACACTAAATCAGATAAAAAGTCTGAAACGTGCCGAAAACCATTCAATTCAATTCAATTTTTTTATATAGCGCCAATTCACAACACGTCTCAAGGCACTTCACAAAAGTCAGGTACATACATTCCAATTAATCCTAACCATTGAACAGTGCAGTCAGATTCTGTTATTTATTCAAATTGGATAAAAAGTTTTTCTATCTAAGGAAACCCAGCAGATTGCATCGAGTCAGAGATTTGTAGCAGTCACTCCTCCTGGAAAATTCTCAGAAATACTGTTGTTCTTTTATCATATCCAACCAGTCTGCTCAGTTTTGTCTGACATCAACACAGCCTTTTCATCCGCACAACTGCTGCTCTCTGGCAAACCTAGACACATGGTTATGCATTAATTTCCAAGTAGTTTATACTTAGACCAGCCTGCCAAGCAACATTAACCATTCAACAATCAGTCACCTAAATCTCTTTTCTTCACCACTCTGATGATCGGTTTGAATTTCAGCAAGTGGTTTTCACCCCTTCTGGATGGCTAAATGCACTGACTTGCTACCATGCTGAGTCTCTGTTTGTGCTTACATGCAGTTGAGCAGGTGAACATAGTAAAGTGGCCATATATGCTATGTTTACAGGTCATTTTACCATGATTTTACCCCACATAAAACTAAACATTAAGCTTGTATTGTATTTCTTCTCCTAAATCCTCCTAAATGGAATCCTCTGCTACATTAAATAAAAGTGTATTTCAGTTTCAGAACACTACACCGTATGACTCACAACAAACTAAATGTTAAACCCAGTAACCTTCCATCTCACAGCAAGCTTGTTCTTGACATTTAAATCCCCTCGTGCTTGGAAGGGATCTTGAGGTCTTTGTCATTGCAAGCGGAGTTTTTATTGACACGCCATTCATATTCCAATCGGCCCTCTGAGCTCTAATCAATGGACGCTAATGCTTCTATTATAATCCATGCTCTCAAATTAAGGTTGAATTGATCTGCGAGGCCTTGGGTTTCTACAGAGAGAAGCAGTATGAGGGGCTGCAGGCCTACTTTGGTTTGAAGCAGGCAAAAGGAGAGGTTGACGGGAGAGCAATTGTGGCAACATGTGTGCACCCTAGTGTGATTGTGTGTGTTTTGTTTCCTGCCCCGTATTTAATCTTGAGAATTTCCACAAGGTTTTTAACTATGCGCCGTCTCAATAGGTTAAGACAGAGGTAAGAAAAGACATTGTCCGTGTCAATAAAAGGTGTGCTGGATTTTAAATACCGCTGAGCCTTGGCGCGATCGGTGAAGACTTTGCTCCAGGTGTGTTTTAAGCAGAACAACATTGCATCAGGAAGCCTCTGAGCTATTATGTGCATGTTGTTTCTGGAGTGTTCAGGTTCAAACAGAAAACATAGATGTACAGGTGCTGCAGAAAGACAAGGCACTTCAGATCTGTTAAGATGAGATCTTTATAGGCTTTAACAACTTCTTTACAAACCGAGAAAAAATCACTGCTCCCTTTAATTGGCGGCTTTACAATTGTCTTTTTCCTAAATTTCTTAATTAACTCCATTTTACTATAGGATGCTGTTTGTAAAGCTACACAGTCAAGACTTGACAGCAAAATTTTGGGTTATTTAGCCTCATAAGAGAAAAAAAATTGGAGTTAATATTTCAAAGCCATATTTTCACGATGTCATTTATACTTTTATAAATGTTCCAAACTAAATATTAAATTAGCAGGTTAAATATTTAGTTTAACTAAATATTTAAACCCTTTAATTTGGAACTAAATATTTTAGTTTGGAGCTAAATATTTAGCTGTATTTTTGTTTGGAGCTAAATATTTAACTTGCTAACTAAGTATTTATTTGCAAGCTAAATATTTAGTTTGTATACTATATATTTAACTTGCTAATTAAATGTTTAGTTTGGAACTGTGACACTTAGAAATGAATGACATGGTGAAAATATGACTTTGAAAAATTAACCTCCATTTTTTTCTCTTATGACTGGCTAAATAACTCAAAATATTGCTGTCAAGTTTTGACTGTGTAACTTTACAGGGGAAGAAATCAATTAGTTTATAATCAAGCGATGAGAAATAAACTTAACAAATCATTGAGATTGGGGCTAAAAGACATGGACAATCAAAACAGTAGGCAATACTGTTTTAAAGTACTCCATTAGGATTATTCCCTTCCCTTCCCTTAAATCGAATGTTTGAAAAGAAAAATATACAATCATCAAACGTATTGATTCATGTGAATCAACCCCCAATCACACACATTTACCCCTTTTGTTGTGTTGGCTTGTAATACAGATAGCACCTGGCTACAAATCTGCATTCCAATGATAATCGTTTGTCAAAAAATAACAACCTTTAAAGATGTATTAAACATACTATTTATAAGCCCAAATCTCTGTATTAAAAACTTTTGTTTTGTTTTTTTCGTTGTTGTTTTTGCTGGTCTGATGTATTATTCTGATCTTACAGGCCTAAATCCCATTGTTTGCATAACAGCACAAACTCAGTCATATTGGATGGAGAGTGTCCATGAATAGGAATTTTTTAAAAATCTCTGTTGAATTTAGGTCTCCACTTTGACGATGCCATTCAAACACCTATATATACTTCGATCTAAACCACTGCATTGTAGCTCTGGCTGTATGTTTAGGGTCATTGTTCTGGTAGATGGTGAATCTCTACAGCAGCGTCAGGTGTTTTCCTTGAAGGACTCCCCTGAATTTAGATCCATCCATCTTCTTATCAACTCTTACTAGCTTCCTTGTACCTGCTGAAGTAAAGGATCTCCACAGAATGATGCTGTGAACACCATATTTCACCATGGTAATGATGTGTTGTGCAGTGCTGGGTTTCATACAAACATAGCGTTTGGCAAGAGTGCCGTTAAGCTTTAATTTCAGTTTTGGTCTCATGTGACCAGAGTTCCTTCCTCAACACTGCCCCCTACATGTAGCTTTCAGAAAAATGCAAAAAAGGCTTTGTATACATGCTCTTTTTCAACACTGCTGTTCATCTTGCCACTCTTGCCATAATGGTTTGTTTTGTAGACTGCAGAGCTAATAGCTATCAACAGATTTTCCCACCTGAGCTAGGTGGCCTGGCTTGGCTTTAAGTGGACATACTCTTATCTAATTGGGATGATGGATTAAGCAGTAGTCTGAGCGTTGTACAAAGTTTGGGATGTTGTTAATAACTTAACCATCCTTTAAACTTCTCCACAGCCTTCTTCCTGACCTTCTTCTGACCTGTCTGCTGTGTTCCTTGGTCTTCATGATGTTGTCTGTTAAGTAACCTTCTCTAACAAACCTCTGAGGCCTTTACAGAACAGCTGGATTGATACAGAGATTAAATCCTACACAGATGGATTCACTATGTGACATCTGAAGTAAATTAGTTCAGTTGGGACAGAATATAAATGCATACCGGTTTTCTAATTTTTATTTGCAGAACACAGGAAAACTATGTAATATGTTTCTTCCAATTATGCACTAGTTTATGTTAAAGTATCTCATAAATCCTAACAAATATGTGTAAATTTTGTTTTTATGTGACAAACATACAAAAGTTCAAGGGATATGAATACTTTTAACAAAGCACTGTAAAATAGCAGCACTAACAGCGGGTTTGGGAGGAAAAAGAGAAGTATCCAGTGCTCTCCTATTTTTTATATGAATTTTTTAAATGATATTTGTTAGCTGTGATTAGCCTGATTCATGTAAGCTGAAGACAGATAGGATAATTGGAATCCTTTCCTTTGTTCTAGTAACAAGTACCCTCCGAAACAGCCCTGGTTCTTATATTATCACTATCACAAGAGTCAAGGCACTTGGCCCAACCATTTTTATTACATGTTCCTCTCAACTTCACCAGCTGCTTGTTTACACCTCTGTCTCTCTATTCTTTTCTTACCCTCCCTCTATACTTATCTCACACTTTGCTTTTCACTGGTGACATTAATTGCAATGCGGGGCCAATCAACAGCACTCCGTGTTTCAGTGTTGCGGTAGGCGCATTCAGAAAATGCACAGGCGGATGAAGAGTCCACTTCCCACTGCTTTGCAATTTATCACTTGTTTCTGTCACTGTGCTTAAGCCAATAATCATATTCTATGGCATTTACTGCCAAGGCATATGGCTGCAGACTGTGTCATCTCTATTTAAGTATATGTTGTTTTTTTTAAGTAGGTGTAAATAAGCAAATGTAAGAGAAAAGTGAGAAGAGTGACAGAGGCTGGAAAGCAGTATAAAATGAGTGAAAGATCTAAATGAAACAAAACAGATGTCAGTATCCAAACAGATCGAAAACGACACAGAAACATATCATGGTGAGGGGAGACGAGCATGGCCAAAGTCTGATTTATTGGTTTAAATTAGTTTGGTCTTAAATCACCTGCCACCCACAAAGTCACCGTCCATCCCACAGGAAAACTCTCATTATAGGCTGCCATTACGTTTGAGTGCATCTCTCTGCATAACCTTGAAACACCGTTCATCCAGCCAAAAACACCTCAATCCAGCGGGAGAGCCAGGTCAATTGAGACCCTGCATAGTGACTCCTTCTCCCCCTGGGCACATAATTTTTTAATTCACATTTAAGTCACATTTAATATGATGTGGTGGATGTAACCACATGGTTCAGTCCTACAGTACCTCCTAAAGGATTTACTCTAGCCAAAAAATTCATCTCAGGAGAAATTCCTGCAGAGGCAATGTCCTTGGAAGATTTCCATAAAGATACCACTTTATAGTAACATTCTTTCTCACATGTTGTAATTTTTCTGCCATGAATGCCATTGTATTTTACTGGGATTGGATGAACCTGCAGCTGCAATTGCAATTACAAATATGAAACTAGCAGAAATTTTCAGCACAAACCAAGGATTTTGTTGGAAACTCTTTGCTGTCATCTAGCGGTCCAAGGTATCCCCAGTTATGTGTAACATCACTCATTTGAGTAGCAAAAACTTAGATTTCTATCTTTTGAATGTGCTTTATTGTGATGTAAACAATTCAACAATCATTGATTTAGAAACATTTTGACAGCAAAGCACATGTACAAAAAGATTAGATTTGTGCAGCCTCAATAGTAATTCTTCCAGAGTTACTATGGAGCTTTGCTGTTTCTGATTATTGCTTCTTTCTCAGCCTAGTTTTAGTGGAAGCTCATATCTTGGTAGATTTGTAGTTTTACAACATTTTTCACATTTTCGGATGTTGCATTGAACAATGCTCCGTTAGATGTTCAAAGCCTGTCACATTGTTTTGTAGTCCAACCTTGCTTTAAACTCCTGAGTTATTCCTGTTACCTTTGCTATGGGATTGAAGTACAGTTATGTGGATTCTATTAATAAGTTTTGAAGGCAATTGGTTGCACTGGATTTTAACTGGGGGAATCAGAGTAAAGGGGACTGAATACAAATGCCTGTCACACTTTTCAGATTTTTATTTGTAAAATATTTTAAAAGCCCTTCATCATTTTCCTTACACTTCAGAATTATGTACTAGTTTGTTTTGGTCCAAAAAATATTGGTCTGTCATTTAATAATCAAAAACGCCTTTAAATAACAGATATTGCTACATAAAAGTATGCTCAGTGTCCAGATTTCAAATGAATGAATTCTTTCATCCATACATGCATAACACATCCCACATTTCCTTATCTTTTGCAGCCTGAAATTATATGCCTGCCCCGTGCCGAGCATATCTCCATGAACATCTCTTTAGTGCTTATCCCAAAGAACACATCTAATCTGTATTTTTCTGCTGCTTCATCTGTAATGGAAAACACCTAGGGAGACAGATCACAGAGGACAGAAGTTGCAGCTAATTTCATGCCCTGTATATTTACCGTCATGGACTGCTAATTTAAAGTCCAACCAGCGCAAAAGAAATGCACTTATGTTTCAAACCAACCCACCCTCCTTTGCCTTAACCACAAATTTTAGAGCCTGCTTGGCAACCTTGCCAATTCATATTCAGGAGGACCTTAATAAAACCAGGGAGGAGATGGTGGTGGCACTTCCATTTGGGTTTGCTACCCTTGACTGGCTTAGAGATGGTAATGACTACTCACACCCACTGTCTCATGTGATATCTGTGGTCTACCCCTATTTGTAATTTAATACATATTGGGATTGCACATTAGTGAAGAAGAGCCACTCACATATTTGTTTTATGAGCATAAAGATTGAACAAAATAGGTAGGTTTTATTGTTTGTGCAACAAAATACCAAAGTTCTTGAAGAAACATATTGACATGCACACAGCTTTTTTTTATGTCTTTATGAATATACAGACAAGTGGTGCTCTGCTTTGGTTTTAAGCTCTGCTGAAAAAGCATATAAACCGCTTCAATGTTTAATACATGAGAAAATTTGAAAATAAAAAGAGATGGTATGTTTCAAAGAGGAACCAGCGCACATTGTTAGAGAAAAACAAAACCTAATTACAGTGCCTTGCAAAAGTATTCAACCCCCCAAGCTGGGGAAGTGTGATAACATGGCATTTGAATATGTATCCACCCTCTTTGCTATGAAGCCCCTAAAAGATTCCTGTAATGAAGGTATTCATTACTATTTCTGAAACCCATTTAAAAAGTTTGTTTTAAATTAAACCAGGAGAAACAGTTCGAAGTATTTTATTATTAATGTTTATGTTTTGGCAGTCTCTTCTCAGCTGATACTGGTAGGGATGTGTCCAGTGTGCCGATGCTTCGGAGCGTATGTTGAGTAATCCAGGCAGACTTTTTGTGAAGCTTGTGTCGACGACATATATGTGAACGTTCGAGGCCTTGAGAGCCGGCCGTGCCACATGACTGATTCAGGAACTGGCTCACCGGTTTGCGCATGATTTGAAGGGACAGCACAATGCTGCTGATTCGCAGCCACATTTAGTTGTCTTGAGATCGTATTGCGTGTGCGTTAGCAATCTGTTTGAGTGTCTTTTTTTCATTTGGAATCAGCGAGAAAGATGAGAATATTGGAACAAATACAAATAGATTTGTCACAACTTGTATAAAATTGCGGTTGGTTAAACCGCTCACCAGGATCATTTGCAGTTGTTGGTAGTCTAGTGGTTAAGAGTTGACTCTTGCACCTGTTATCTGGGTTTGATCCCCAGTTAGGGAACATATTTTTATAAATCTATCTTGGAAAAATGTTTTAATCTCAAGGAGGTTTCACCTGGTTAAATAAAGACCATCATTATAAGCATTATAGATATAAGTAACATAAGCAAATTCACTTCACAACTCTCTCCCATATTTGTTTCCACTTTTCTTTTTTATCCAGCCATTGTATTATAAAGACAGATTAAGATCATATTGACACCATATTCAGAATTTATTGGCATCACAAACACCATTCATTTATTTAGTCAATTTAAAGTTTTCTACAAGAAATTCCTGTCATTATAACGAATTCTGTCTATTTTACATTTATTGTCCACTTGATAGTGCATTAGAGCAAATGAAGCATGTTGATGCCTAGGCTCATGAGTTGAGCAATTGGATGAAAAGCCTCAGTGCTTCAAAAGGCTTCATCTCGCCATCACTAGGTACTGGTGAAGGCCTGTCCTGTGAACTAAACAAAGAATTGAACGATAAGTACTTAAATCTGGTAAATTACTGATAAAAGATTGGTTTTTACAGTGCATTGTAATATATGTGGTACATGTAACTTACCTCTGTCTCTTCCTCTATAAGGTGTTCAGGTTAAAGGATTCCCCAGGGGTCTGAGCACCTTTTAAAGGTTCCGGAAGAGACCATTATGGATTGGAAGGGGGGATAATAAATTTTACCTTGTGATTTTGTTGTAGATTTGAAAGTTGGGAATTGATATGTGTTTTTAGATATTTTCTATGGGGAATTAATATGCGTTAAATAAAGTATTTAGATGTTGTAGCACTTTTGTATGTTTGTGTTAGTGTATGTTTGTTAATGAATGAAGGTTCTGGTTACCCTGTTTCATGGTAGGTCTGTTAATTAGTGGATGTACTAAGCTATAAAAGGCTGCCTGCTAGCATCATTGGGTGTGCTGCTGAGACCACGTGTGACCTGTTGAACAGAGTTGGTGCCTTGTCTTAAATGTTGGTGAATATATACCTGGTTGGTCTGCACCTTATCTCTGCCTAAAGCCTCCTACCTACTCCAGCCGCTACAGGCCATTGCCTTCAAATGTCAATAATTGGTGAAATGAATTGAATTTGTCATTATAAACAGACCGTTTCTGAAAGACATAAGAGGCAAGAGACATCACAACATCAAGACCAAAGAGCTCTCAAAACAAGTCAGGGACCAAGTTGTTGAGAAGTACAAGTCAGGGTGGCGTCATAAAAGAATAAAAAAATAAATATTTGATGTTCCCCCGCAGCACCATTAAATCCATTATCTTCAAATGGAAAGCACATGGTACCACAACAAACCTGTCAAGAGAGGACAGCCTACCAAATCTCACAGACCAGGCAAACAGGGCAATAATCAGAGAGGTAGCATAGAGACCAAAGGTAACCCTGAAGGAGTTGCAGAGCTCCACAGCAGAGACTGGAGTATCTGTCCATAGGACCACAATAATCCATACACTCGGTAATTAACTTGAAAAAAAGCCAATACTTATAAATATAAAGGCACGTTTGCCAAAAGTCATGTGGGCATCTCCCCAAATGTATGGAGAAAGGTGCTTTGGTCAGATGAGACCAAAATTTGATTTTTCAGCCATCAAGGAAAACGCTATGTCTGCCGCAAACCGAACACATACCATCACCTCTAGAACACAATCCCCACAGTGAAACATGGTGGTGGCTACTGCGGGGATGATTTTCAGCAGCAGTGACTGGGAAACAGGTCCAAGTCAAGAGAAAGGTAAATTGTGTAAATACAGAAATATTGTTGAGCAAAACCTGTGTCAGTCTGCCTGTGATATGAGACTGGGACAGGGGTTCACCTTACAGCAGGACAATGACCTGAAGCATAAAGCTAAAGCAACACTCGAGTGTTTAAAGGGAAACATTCAAATGTGGCCTATTCAAAGTCCAGTCCTCCATCCAATTGAGAATCTGTGGTTAGACTTGAAGATTGTTGTTCTCAGACGAAAACCATTCAACAAGTAGCTGGAGGAGCTTTGCCTTAAGGAATTGGCAAAAATCCCAGTGACAAGATGAGGCAAACTCACATGGTATTATCTAAAGCAACTGGCAGCTGAATGTTAGGGGGGGGAGTAGTTATGCAGACTAAGGTTTTCTTTCATTTTTTCCTATTGTTGCTTCACAATAAAAAAAAAATAATACTCATATTTAATAATCTTCAAAATTGTAGAACAGTTCTGTAAATAAAATGTTGCAAACTCTCAAACAATCCATTTAATTCCAGGTTGTGAGGCGACAAAGCATGCAAAATGCCAGGGAGGGTGAATACTTTTGTAAGTCACTGTATTTCTCAAATGTCCAACTGCAACTGGCAACGGTGGGGAAGAAGCCCTCATTTGGAAGAAATCAGCACTGTACATCACACAATGTCCTCATGGTGAAACAAGGTAGTGGCAGCATTCTACTGTGGGGTTGCTTTTTATCAGCAAAGATAGGATAGCTGCTTAGAACTGAGGGACCGACAAAGGACTAAACATACAGGCAGAGCTACAATGAAATGGTTTGGATTCATGGATTCTATCACATAAATAAATGAATGTGATAGAATGGTCTAGTCAAAGTTTGGACCCATTTCAAATTAAGAATCAATTTTGGGATTTTAAAAAATCTGTTCTTAAAAAATGTTCTCCTTTCAATCTGACTGAGCTTCCGCCACTCTCCCTGTCCCCCAAAAAATCATACACACTATGCCATTAACTTTAATTTACAGCACCTAGTTGATGTTGCATCATCTCATTAGGCTTCAGGTTTGTAAAAACACTTACTTCCTTCCAGTGTTGCATTAATTCTTCGCCATGATCTTGAAGAGGTGATAAGAAAGTCAAACCAAAGGGCAAATTCTTCTCATCCTCATTCCAAAGTTTCTTAAAGGGGGTAAGGTCTAAACTATTGAAACTGTTTTTAAAAGATGTCTCATGCTCTTGAAACCTTTCACATTTTGAGCCTGCTGACTCATGGCATTGTCATTTTGAAATCTGCCCGTGCCATCAAGGTGCAAGAATTTCCCTGATTGAATAAGCTGGTCACTCAGTCCTCTTATCTCTTTCATTTTCCTTTCTCCAATATTTGTCCCTAACGTCCTCAGAGATGATTAACGGCAGAGCAGAGGACAATTTCCTGACCAACATATTATCACAGGCTTCCCTTTAGCACCAGCTCATTTCCACGTTTTGGTTTTATCACTTTCCTTTCCCTCTTTACTGTATGTCTCTAGTAGGTATGGGCCTCATTCTGCTGGAGATTATCACCCCATCATCAGTCACAATATTAGCAAAACATGTGATTCACATCATTGCAGAGTTGCAATTAAAAAATGTTTATTCCTCTTAACTGTCACGACAACATTTTGCTTTTGCTTTAGCATCTGAGTTATTACCATCTAAATTGGCCACAAGCATGTATGTCGATGAGCAGAAAACTGGAAGGTTCCCCTCATGCATTGATGGTTTTCTCTCCAGGTGCTGCAGTTTCCTCCAACAGTCCAAAATCATGTTAGGTTTATGGGCGACTCTAATTTACCCTAATGTGTATGTGTGTGTTTTGGTTTTACCCTGCGAAGGACTGTTTACAGGATTAGATCTGAAAAATGACAGTGAGACAAAATCTAAACAATCAGCTTCAATTCCTTTGACGGAACTAGTTAGCATTATATCATCAACTGATGTTATTTTCACTAAATGTGACTATACTGTATTGGAATAAACGGGCTTGATTTCAGTTTACTTTGGTAGATTTGGAAGAATTTCTACAGTGCCAAATTGAATTTATGTTAAATTGTGATGGCCATGGGGAACATTTTGTGTTTGAGAGAACAAGAGAAATACGCCCACAGCATCATAGCTACTCCACTGTACTTACCTTGCAAATCAGGAGGTGCTTTCCCATACCTCTAATATCGTCTTTTCTGGCCTTTTCTCCTCCAGAGATTTTTAGTAAAACAGTTGCTGATATCAGCTTTTGCTGAAAAGAAAGAGTAGTTTAAATGAAGGACCTATCTGGGGAAGAATTTAAAATATAAAACTCATAAATACTTCAACAGGTAAAAACCAGTAGACTGACTTAAAATGAGATTTCAGTCAGAAATATAACTGAAAAGAGTAAAATGTAGCGTTAACCTGAAACACTGACATGTTAGTTAAGTTTAAGGCTCTAGTGCTGGCAACAATCCTGAACAAAAGAAAAGTATAAAAAATAGTTTACTGAAACTCTTAGGCAAGAGGAAGTCTCTTCTGGGTTTATGGTGGATTTCAGACTGGTACTCAGGAGAAGTGTGTGAATACTGTGTGATATTGGAACTGATGAATAATGTAGATTTTTGAATAAGAGAGAGATTTTCACTGGTGGCCATGGTGTTGGTGTTCTGGGGAAGGTGAGTAAAAATCCCCAAAGTCTAGGGTTGGCAGGTTGTGCTTAATGGTGGTAGGTTATTCTTTCTGTTTGTTGTTTCTTTCCAGAGTAGGCGATAATGGAAGAGAGGGTGGACAGAAAGGTGAGCTAGTGGTGGCATCAAAGGAGTCCAACAGTTTGTAACAGGATGGCAACCGGAGGAGCAATGAGGAGAGGATCTTGAGATGATTTCATCAGTACGGACAGACTGGGACGCTCTGTGCCAGCCAGATGGAGAGGACATCAAGGCCATGACTGAGTGTGTAACCGACTATATGAACTTCTGTATGGATAACATCATCCCCACCAGAACCGTGAGATGCTTCCCCAATAACAAACCTTGGATCACCAGTGACCTGAAGGACCTGCTTAACAAGAAAAAAAGAGCCTTCAGAGAGGGAGACAGAGACTTATTGAAGAGAATACAGAAGCAACTTAAAGTCAAGATAAGAGACAGCAAGGAGGTGTACAAGAAGAAGCTGGAGAGCAAGCTCCAGCAAAACAATATCAGAGATGTGTGGACAGGGATGAAGAAGATCACAGGCTTCAAGCAGAAGGATGATCGGACCGATGGAGGTCTGGACAGAGCCAATGAACTGAACACATTCTTCAATAGGTTCAGTTCAGAAACAAGCTTCGCATCCTCCTCTCCTGCTCACAGCCAAACAGACATTCCACCCTCCTTTGACCCA
>JAHUTJ010002415.1:0-12974 GCA_036250325.1 Characodon lateralis | reverse complement strand
GAGGGGCTCGGAGTAGAGCCGCTGCTCCTCCACATCGAGAGGAGCCAGTTGAGGTGGCTCGGGCATCTATACCGGATGCCTCCTGGACGCCTTCCTCGGGAGGTGTTCCAGGCACGTCCCACTGGGAAGGAGCTGGAGGAGGTGTCTCGGGAGAGGGACATCTGGGCGTCTCTGCTGAGTCTGCTGCCCCCGCGACCCGGTCCCGGATAAGCGGAAGATGACGAGTACGAGTACGAGTACGAGTACTAAATCAGGTTTACTGTGTGTATACTATTAAAAAGGATTTTTAGCAATTTACATCCAAAAATGTGTCATGTTTTTGAAGAATGAAAATGCATTATCAAAATGAAGTAATCAGGGCAATATGTCACAGTATGCATTCATTACATTGCGCAATAATGTAAAAATGATGGAAATCTTAATCATTTGTATAAAATGGGCTTTGAGCTCAGCAGAGGAACCAGAAAGCTGCATCGCACCATGATAAAAGCATCAACGTGTCTTCACTACTTGAATGTAGGTGGCCTTCCACATACATGTGATCCTGTTGTGAAAGGGTAATAACCAATCAACAGGGTGGATAAGCCCTTCTAATGGATCTATGTTTGACAGATTACCAACAGAGCTTGCTTAGTCACTCACTGGGGTTCAATCAAACTCATTAAATTTATTTTGTTGGCAGGTTTATCAAAATAATGACAGCAAAGCATCGAGACCAGCTGCCTGATCCCATTATTGAAAGAGAAGAAAGCTGACAAAGTACAATAAACTGAATTATTCAATAGAACATCAGGCTGTTGGTCAGACACTCTATTTGGTGTGGTGGCTGTCATTACTCCTGGTCCAAATGAAGGGATATTGTAATCCATATGGTAACTCTGCATTGTCAACTCCTCTTTGCTTTACATACATCAGAGGAAACCAAATTTCATTAGATCTGTATAGATGCACGTAAAGTTGGACCGGAGCCTAAGAGGATTTTGTTTAGAGTGTGTCTGTTGAACCTCACATATGACCTGCTCAAGCTGCTTTCGTCCAACATACTACACTACACAGATCGCAACTCTGACCTCTTAACCTCATCAAGTTGCCATCTGGACCTTTAGGTATGCAGGGTTATAAAGGCCTTAAAGCACGTTTTTAATAACTCCATAAACATCATTCATGAACAGATTTTACAAACTGTGTCAGTAAACAGAAGTTAAATGGTCGCAGTGATTATTAAAACTTTATTAGATAAAGGATGTGTTATATTGCACTACATCCACTTTCTACTTTAAAAAGAAATTGCAGTCATTTCTTCTTACTAAAATAAAGTCTCAGAAGTGCTAAATACAAAAAATATGAAACAAGGAAGACATATTGCTATTTTAAATTAGCCTATGATGCAGAAATATACAAAATTGTACTTCCAAATTTACAACTTTGTGGGAATCGATACATCTTTTTTTTTAGTTAATACTGTCTTCTTATTTAAATCTAATTTTTTAATTGCAATAATTTTTGATGTTTGATTGATCTTTTAAGTCTTGTGGTGTTTATTTAATGATCCGTCATTACTCTCACTAGTGTCCTCTCACTCCCTGCTTCCCCTGCATCTGTAGCAATCAACCCCCTTTTCCACATCCAGTAATCATCTCCCCAACAGTCCTTTTAAACAGTCCTCTTTAGTGACTTCTTTGTCAGATCCTCCTGATTCTGTCATGCTCTTGTTACAGTGTTGGGTTGTTTCTGGGTTTTCCCACGTGCCTCCTTGTTTTACTTCTACAGACCTGAGCTTGTGCTTCATTAGAGACTGTCTTTTTCCGTGATGTCTGAGAGGCTGTGATTGCTCCTCAAAAAAAGTTGATCGTCAACAGATCAAGAAATAGACTGAATGGAAGGCTTGCTACTGTCACTGAGAATGTTGGCTGTATTGTCTGCAGATTTCTTTTAAATGTCAGAAATGTGTTTTTGTACATTTTGAGTTTTTTATTCTCACTTTAACTGATAAAAATAAACTGAGAAGGTACATTTTTCATTTTCCATTTAGTTGCATAATAAAGCGCACACTCATAGTTGCCCTCTATACCCGATACATACCGTCAATATTCTCCCAGGAAGCCAAAAACTCATTTCTAAAATATTCAGATTTTATGTTTGTTGACATTTTGGATTGACTGAGAGCACTGTAGTTGTTTAATGATGAGATTAATGTAAAAACCTGCCTAGTTAATGCATATAAGCGTAACTGTTTTTGAAGCAAGCACATTATTCATGCAGCCAAGCTTGCTTCTTCTTTGGAAATTTTGTATTTTATTTAAATAGCCCCACTCAGTTGCACAGTTCTTTTCATCTGAGTATGCTATGTCTAATAACTGTACATTGTTTTTTCTTTTGTTGTAAATCTTCCCTCACTGTACAGTTTTTATTCTTTTTTTGTTTGTTTTCATGTGTTTTACCTTTATATGTATCTGTAATACACAATAAAGGATATTTATATTCTTCCACTCTTCATTTAAAACCTAACCAGACACTAATGCTCCCCACCTTCTGTTCTTTTAAGGAGTGCATATGTCTGCTAATGAAAGTTATTTTACAATATATTGCAGTAACATTACCCAAACTGCAAATATATTAAATGAGTTGAAAAAAACTTGAAAGAAAAAATAAGGATGTTCTGAAAACTACTGAATGGTTGTAATCTAAGATGAAAATGAGACAGAAGTAAACATTGTATTTATCCTGTTTTTCATGCATATTCACTCTGGTTTAGCTGTATTCGCATACAAGTACGTTGTACTTACTGTGCACAATAGCTACCTTTTTTCTTAAAGGCCTTGAAAAATATTTCAATCAGTTCAGAAAATCCCTTTTTGGGATTAAGTGTACCTGCTCATATTGCCCTCCTCTTTTTTATACCATGATGGTTTTAAACCTGCAGCTCTGAGCATGGTGACATAATGCTGGGCATGGCGGAGAGGATTATGGCTCGTTCTCCAGAGCGCTGGGTTTATTTTAAGGTCCGAGTGGATAAAACAGGATTAGCATCACAATGAATCTGTGAGTATTCAAAGCCAAAGACCACTGCCCCTGTGACCTTTGACATCTGAAATGTTTGTTAATCCCCCATCTGTGTTATGAAGGCTAAACATAGATCTGATGAGCTGTCATTCCAGCAAGGTGCCCATTTTTAAAAGACCTGGGCAGCTTGTTTTAGAATGTCCCTATAGTGGTGACAGATTTTATGTATCTGTGTATTTTCCACAGTACAGCAAGTACTGATTGTATCTTTCAGTCATGTGGGGTTATTGTTTACCTGATATAAACATGAAAGAAAAGTGAGACTCTGCACCCACTCAGTCTGTTGTTGAATAGTACTTTTTGGCACAGTTGCTTCTGTGTTTTGGATCATTGAGCCCTGATAGTGAAGGAAGTCAAGGCGAATCAGTGACTGGTGGTGCTTATTTGTGTAAAAAGCATACAACCTCCCTTAAGGTATGCCATTATTTTCTTTTGAATTGTTTCTGTGTGCCTAAATATGTTGCAACATCAGCGTGCAACATCAGTTCGCAAAAGCTATGTTATAGCGGAACGCTTAACTTGTGAGTGGGTCAAACCAAATGAAACCACTGCAGCCATCTTCACTGCAAAGGTTGGATTCTGTGTTTCAGAAGTGCTTTAAACGTTTCTTTACAAGTGATGCAGGATCCTCCAAATTTCCCAAAGGATATGTCAATCTTATGGTGATAAGGATGGATAATAGAAGGATGCACATAGAAACTGGATTAGGTCTTCTGGGAACCATTAATATGTGAATGAATCTATCCCATAGCTTATATGATTTAAATGCAGAAATCTCTATTTCAGTAAAATTAAGATTCTTATCAGCCCTATTTTAGCTGGAAGACAGGAGCTAATGTGTTAAAAACATAGGTATGCAAAAGTATTCGTACCTTTTGAATTTAATTACATTTTGTCACATTACAATCATAAACTTCAACATATTTTATCAAGATTTAATGTGAAAGACCAGCACAACATAGGGGATAATTGTGTAATGGAAGGAAATGATAACATGTCTTGGGGCTTTCTTTTTTACAGTTATAAATTTGCAAAACCTGACATACATATATATTTAGGCCTCCTGATTTAATCATTTTGCTGCAATTACAGCTGGAAGTCTTTTGGGGTTTTGTATCTACCAGATTTAAAGGCTAAAATATTTGCCCAGAGAATGTTAATGTCAATTCTCAAGTCTTGCACACAGATTCTCAAATAATTTAAGACAAAATTTTGACTGTATGTATGATGTGTTCAGGGTGCTGTTTATTGTATTGCTCTCCTTGCCAGACCAGTCAGTTTTTAGGGGGAGGCCATGTCTTGGTAAGTGTGCAGTTGTGCCATATTAGTTCCATTAACAGATTATGGATTAAACAGTGATCCTTGAGATGTTCACAGCTTGGAAAACTGTCTAATGATCTAACCATACTGTAACCGTCTCCACAACTTTCTCCCTGACCTGCCTGCTGTGTTCCCTGGTCTTAATGATGCTGTTTGTTGTCAATATTCTCTGACAAACATGTGAGGCCTTCACAGACAGCTCTATTTATGCTATGAATAAATTACACACAGGTGGATTCATATTGATTAGGTAAGCTCTGAAGTTCATAGATGGCACTGGATATTATTTAAGGATATCAGAGAAAAGAGGGATGAATACAAATACACCACAGTTTTTTATTTATAAAAAAGATTTAAAACCCACTATCTTTATTCTTTAACTTTACAATTGTGTACAACTTTGATCTAGCATTTAAAATCCCAATAAAATACATAAAGGTTTGTGGCTGTAACAAAATGTGAAAAGGTTGGATGCATATAAATAGTTTTGCAAGGCACTGTATGATGGCCAGGAGCAACGTAAAAATTTCCTCTGCTGTCTGTTGCCACTGATGTATGTCTCTGATAGAGTGAACAGCCTTGCATGTCACATGGAAAAACACAGCTTTTAAAAAGAATGTAGGCCAAAAGACAAAATGATGGGATCTGATACAACAGCAACAAGGGATCTGCTCAAATGTCCTCTATCTCTTTCAGCACAGAGTTCATAGTGAATAAAACTGAATAATGTTTATAGTCTCACAGCACCCACTATGAACCAGTTTGAGTTTAATTCTGATTTATTTATTCTTTTTTTTACAAATTTCTTTTTGGCACTAGTGGCCTTTAGTGAAAGTAATCAGACAGGAAAAGGGCAGAGAAAGAAGGGGGGAAGACTTGCAGAAAACATCTCAAGGTGGGATATCGAACCCAGGACAGTTGTGTCGAGGACTATAACCACTGTAAATGGGGTGCGTGCTCTACTGCTACACTACGCAACACCCCTTCTGATTTATTTTTATCAGATACATTTAACCCAGAATTATTTACTTAATTACTATAACGAAACTCATCTCAATGAACTTTAAAAGACAAACCGTTCCAATTCATCTCCAGTTTATATAGGTCAAAATTAAAACCAATTCAATTCACTTCAGTCTGATCATATAGTCATATTCAAACTTGAATGCATGCCCCATGTGATCCTAACTATAGTACAATACAATCATGTTCAGCTTATCATATAAAATCAACTGGTAAAAAGTAAAAGGAAACCCAGTTGATTGCATCCAGTAATTGACTTTACTGCAGTCCTTTCCCTGAAGAAAGCATGTGGCAACAGTGAAAAGGAATGACTCCCCCTAATAGGAACCCTACTAGAAAAAGTTAGTAAATGTCGGTAGATAAAAATTACTTTATCCTGATTTTATTGAGGCACTGCTCATAAACCCTTTTTTAGAATAAAGAAAAGATGTTTATGTCGATGCCATTATCTACATGCAAGATGTTTAAAAAAGAAAACAGTAGAAGTGCCAGACTGATGTAACAGCCTCTTTTTTGGGGGTTGAACCAGCTCAGTTTTCTTCAGAAAGCCTATCAGTTTACTGAAACAGTTTAATCTAAAATAAAATGTTTCATAATAATATTCACAAATTGTCTCAAAATGTTACTCACGAATGTGCTCATTTAAACATTGCTTTGTAACACTAAAGGTTACAAAACAGTTTCAATCTCCATCATTTGGTGGTTCCAGTCAGAGAAATGAATCATTTTTTTGCATTTATCTAGGAAAGAAGATGCAGAGACGAGTAAATCGTTAAACACATGCAAAGTCATTTACTGAGTCATTTACTACTTGTGTAAATATAGCATTCAATCCTCATGTTAGTAAAACTGGAGATGATTGCATTGCTACTGACTCAATCCGTTTGCTGCTGAGTGCTCTTTTGCTAAATGTTACAACTGGTACGATACTCGCTGTGTACAGTATAAATACTTTTACATTTAGCTTATTAAAATACTGACATGAAGAGTTTTCACTTATTGTTTTCAGCCCAATAGCAGAATTTCATCTGTGTTTGAGGTGTTGTGAAGTTTACTAGAGGAATGATTTTGTTCCCAGATTTAAACCCTACCAGATTTGATGATTTCTGTCTATTTTTCGTGTAAATCCTTGATAGTTTCCAACTTGGTCTTGAGATGCAATTAGGCTGCAAAAACAAAGACTTGAGACTTAGCTTTAGAGTTGTCTCGAGTGTCAGACCCCGAGTGTCAGACTTTAAATGATAGTCGTTAAGGCACACGGCGGTGGCACTGGATTCAAGCTCGCAACCCGTGTATAGAGTCCTTAGTCCTCGATGCAGCTGTCACAGGTTCAAGTAACGGCCGGTTGATGTTTGCCACATGTCTTCCCCCTCTCTTCACCCCATTTCCTTTAAATAAAAAATATTTTGAAAAATAAAGGCCACTAGTGCCTAAAAAAGAAAAACAAAATACAAAGTACAAAGTGCTGACCAAAAAGAATGACTAAAATGAATGAATAAAGCATACATGCATATCATAAGCGATCTTAATCTCATATAATTTGCAGTGAGCAAGTCAGGATTTCAGTTACAGACAGCAACTCAGACAGATGAATTGATTCATGCCGGTATTTCACTTTAGATGAATGTCCATGAGTTATAAGCCAGTGATGTTCATGGAGCACACCCTGTTCATGATTCATAATGAACAGTTCATGTTGTCTTTAGCTTCATAATAATGACCACAAGGTTTTGCCTTAAAATAAACGCTTTATTAAGTGATTTAACAATAGAAAAAGTCACTGTGATGTTTGAGCCCATTCCCTGTCCCACGTTAAACCAGGGACCACTTGGACTAGTTGTTAGCTTCGGCCTTTGTAGACCACATCATCAGAATTAATTAATTAATTAATTATTTTTTTGATACTTTTTTTAAAGCAGATGGACAGGAAGTGGGGTGGAGAGAGGGGAAGTACACGCAACATAGGTCTCCGGGGTCAGGTCAACTGCATCACGGACTGAGGCCTCCATATTTGGGTCATGCTCTCCACCGCCACGACATGACACAAAAGTTTTTTACTCAAGGTAAGATGCTGAGAAAGTGTAACTGGTCCAAAAATCATTGACTCTCACTTAAAGGGAAGCTGATTCAGCACGGCAGAAGGTTTCTGACCCAGCCACCGAGGTAGACCATTTAGCAGACTGTCTTAGCAGCGTGTCTTAGGAAAAGGAGCCGCCAACCTAACTTTGTTTTATTTTAACAAGTATCATTGGTAAGGAGCGATGCGGTAGTCACCTCATTCTGATATCCAACATCTCAGCTCCTTCAAAATATGTGCAAAAAACTGCAAAGAGGCAAACATTTAAGTTCCAAGACTATATATTGTCATAGATGACTCACTTATAGGTTGAATTTGTCTTAAACACATAATGTCGACATTTACTTCATTCATTAGCTCCACTAGCTATCACAGGTACAGTGGCATTATCATAATAGGCTTCTATTTCTATTATAATGCTGAAAATGTAACAATCTCATGGTATCTGAATAAAAAACCTTCATATTTCTCAATATGTGCTATATAAATTGGCTTAATACATGACTGGTGTTTTAGTTTACGGGTGATTTATGTCTATCTGCCTGGAGGTTGACATTTGAATAACATTTCTTAACGGCTGTTTTAAGATGTACTGTAATAAAATTGACAACCTCTCATAAATCCAAGGAAAATGGCATTCCCTTAAGACTAAGGTTGCAGGACTTTCTGCTTGTTATTTATTGCTAAAAGTTAGCAGGTGAACAAGCCATACTGATAAGAACACAATGTACTAATAGACATGTTAACATGCCTTCAAAATTCTTGTTGAACTGCTGTTACAAATGCAGGTTCCCATATCCCTGTCCAATTTCTGACACGTGAAATAAAGAACATTGACAGTAATAGCTTGGATGAGAGAACAAGCTCTATCAAGACAGGGGGAACCTTAGTAAAATATCACTGTTGTCAGACTTGTTCATATCTTGCAACTAACTAACTAACATTAAATTTTTGTTTTCAAGGCACCAAATAATTAGTTGCTTTCACAGTTTGTTCTGTCAACTGAGATTTTTTTTCAAACTTAATACATGCAGCCATTACGGAGACATAAATTATTAAGATGCCAGCACAGAGCAAGCAGCAGCACTTTGATTTTTATCAATACATTTTTACTAACCAGAATTAATGTAATTGCAGCTGGTTGATCACTGTCTTGTTAATAACTGAGTGACCCACACTGAACATCAGAGATTTCTACAAGTGACCCGAACTCAGTCTTTGAACACAGCCTGGAAAGAGCTTTAGATTCTCTCTGTAACCTAGTAAAACCTGAATTCCTTAGAATCTGGATGTCCCAGGTTCTGGGTAAACTTATTTGAGAGAATTAACACTTTGGGTTTTTGTTGAAGGGATCCATATTTACCTAAAAGAGTACCCTTTCTCTTTCTCCAAAATAATGACCTGAACCAGGTCAGGTTTCCTTCGCCACTAACTCAGGTGCCCTGACTCAGGTGAAAGTGAAACACGCACAAACACACACACACACACACACACACACACACACACACACACACACACACACACACACACACACACACACACACACACACACACACACACACACACGCACACACACACAAATCCCTCTGATTATGAAGCTGAAATACATTCAGTTGCATAATATGTGTATCTAACTGTAATGGGTTTATTCATTTAAACTAATGAAGCCGGATAATAACTATTGAATACATTGTTAATAATGTGAAAAGGTGAAGAAATATTTGTGACAGTACAGCAGAGGCTTTAAAGGGTATAAAGTATAACTACTGATTTCCAGATGCCCAAAAGCCCCCTTTTCTTACTCAGAATAATCCCTGGAGCCTTGGTCTCCTTAAAACCACAAACAACCACATGTTTTTTTATTGAAATTTCTGTTTCAAAAAAACACAAGATGCAGATAATTGTTAAGTGAAATTTCTTTTGACAAACAAATCTGTAAACAAAATACTTACGAATACATTTTTTTTCATCTGTATATTCATTGTTTTTTTCTAAAAGCAAAAAAGTGAGACTTAGAAAACCAGTGCAACCAATTTTCTTGAGAAGTCAACCTACATCATTACATTGTTAAAAAAAATGTATAAGAGGTCTAACTTGTAATTTGCCACAAGTCCAGAGTCAATGGAAAGATGGATAGAGCAAAATAAATGGCAATCCTGGAAGAAAACCTGGTAGTGGCCGCTACATCCATACAGCCAGAGCTAAAACTGAATGTTTTAGGTTAGGTGTCTGAGCCATTTTCCAAAGAAGAATGGGCAAAAACGTTCAGCTTCTGAATATACAGAGCTGGTAGAGACATACCCCTAAAGACCTGCAGCTGTAATTGCGATGAAACATGGCTATACAGGGGGGCTGAATATAAAAAGATGCCACACTTTTTTAAAATTTTCTTTAAATTTGAAAACAAAAAATGAAATTCAGGTGTTTTTTTTTTTAAATTCCGGCTCGATTGATGTAATGAATTTCTTTTGATCAGGTTTCCACTTTATGCTATAACTCATTTTAAAATGATTTAAAATTTGTTTTTTGTTATTTAATTAGCTCAGCTCCATTTTAATCTGCCTAAACTGCTGCACCATCATGCTTGCTCATGTCAGTAGATGAGATTTTTTTAAAAGGCCACAAGGTGCACCGATAAGCCAACAGTAAGAGGGCTTTTGCACTAGTGGCTCCAAAACTATGGAATGCTTTGCCACTTTGCAGGTAAGTCAGGCTCCATCACTAATTGCTTTTAAATCTTGCTTAAAAGTTCATTTCTTCCTCTTGGCTTTTAACAAACAGCAAGCTGTTTTATTTGATTTAACTTTTCTTTTTTTAAGATTTATTTTGGCCATAGCAGCCTTTATTGAGAGTTACCAGACAGGAAATGGGCAAAAAGAGCAGCAAAGGTCTCAAGGGTGGGAATCAAACCAAGGATGTCCGGGTTGAGGACTACTTGTTTTAATTTTGTAATATGTTTCAAATGCCAGTAAATATTTTTAATCATCATCTTTTTAACTTTGCTTCCCGTACAGCATCTGGTCAAGCCAGCTGTTATGATCAAGCTGGTATTTTGGATATAAGCCAAGATCCTTTGTCAGGATGATTTCCTTGAATTTTGATGAATCTCAGGTGTTTCACACATTTGCAGCCAATCCACAGGCTTTGAAGTCTCAATTCATCTAGTGATCTAATTTTGTTTGAAACAGCCTATAAGTGCACAAACTGAGGTGGTTTACAACAGAGATAGTTGAGGTCAGATGATCACACGGCTACATGATCAGGTCCACGGACGAAGCTTGGGTGTGTGTCGAAGTGAGTCATATATACAGTATGTACCCTGGGGACAGGCTGATGTTCCCAGATTCTCTTCCCTGTAATTGCCTTCAGTCGAAGCTAAAGTCTTTATGTAAAGGTTACTTACCTCGTACTAGGAAGCACACAGCTTGAGCTATCTCTACTGGGTAAAACACAACACAGACATCAGTTCCATATTTTTAGCATTTTCTGTTCAATTGTTCTTGAGATTAATCTTGATAACCCAGCAATGTAGCTTCCTGGAATGTTGCGTTTTGAGCAACTGTGGATTGATACGGTTAGAAACGCTTTTAGCGGTTATATCACAGAACTTGACAGTGGGAATCTTTGTGTTTTCAGTGAGGCGTGAAATGTGATTGAAACAACATGGCCAAGTGAGCATGAGGGAGATTATTCAGATTGATTAGGGCAGAAATGAAGCTTGGAGCTGAATATTCCCCTCTTTTCATAAAGCTGCACCACAGGCACTGAATGACAATCTCTCAGTGTATAATGTATATCAGTGATCATGACAATTTTGTTAATCTTTTGCAGGGCAGGGGGTCGATTGATGGACTTTGGTCTCCAATTACTTCCCTCTTTCCAAGAGTCGCTCATCAATGCTTTAGATATGAAGTGTTAATATTTAACAGAGTGCAGTGCAATGCAGCAGTCTCTGTTCCCTCTATCAGGGCTTTAAAGATAAGCCGTCTGAACTCATTGCCTTATCTTTCAGCCTCATCTTTACAGCTCTGTAACTGTGTGGCTGCCTTACAGTCTGAAGACCTGACCTAAAAGAGGTGGAATTTCTCTTCTCAAGAAGCAAAGCCAAAAAAAGAATCCAAACCATTTTAACCCTTCTTACAATTGAAAGTATTGTGGCTTGCTTTGTGGGAACTATCACAACTTTTTTTTTATTATTATTTCACTGTAATTACTTCAAGAATATGGCAGAAAAACCTTTCTTATTTCATCTACTGCTTCAGCCCTCCTTATATGTTATTGTGAAAACTCCGACAGGCTATTAATCACAGATGTAGAAATCCATTTACAATCTCAACCCGCTTTCATGTATAACACCAGATGAGTTGCTAATGAAAGCACATGGACGAAAAAGTAATTAAAAGAAGAATATAATTTAAAATGCAACTTTTCTTTGTTGAATAAACTCTCTCGGTCTCTCTCTCTCTCTCTCTCTCTCTATATATATATATACATATTTAGTGAAACACACTGACTCACTTGCCTCAGGAGACCCCAGCAGGTGAGGTCAATCTTACACATTTAGCTGGTGACAGGTTGCAAAGCCTGCAGTGCTGCTTGTAAAGGGCAATTAGGTTGTAGAAGTGGAGTTTACTAAATAAAGCAGCAGATTTCCTAAACATTTTTTGTGGAAAAAGTAAATACCGATTTTTTCAGATTGAACGTTCCAGGCCTTTCAATCCTTCACATGCATTTCAAACTATTAAGGAATAGAGGTAGGATAAAAGAAAGAGAGAAAAAACACAGGGAGGTTAGGAAGTAAAGGCACAAGGATGGAAAGAAGGAAGTGCATGAGGGAGGAAGGAAAGAGACAAGGAAAGAAAGATGGAAGGAAGGACACAAGGCAGGAAAGACAGAAAAAAGGTCAGCACAAAGACAGGAAGGGAGAAAAGGAGGGATATAAGGAAGGAAAGAAGAAAGGAAATATACAAGGAAGAAAAACAAAGCAAGGACAGTAGAAAGAACATAAGGAAGGGAGGAAGGACCCATTGAAGGAAGGAGGGAAGGAAATGCATGAAGAAGAAACGAAGGAAACAAAGAAGGAAGGACAGGGGAAGAGAGCAGACAATGTACAGACAATGGGATTGGTGAAAATAGTCGGGAGGAACATATATTTTTCCATGCTATTATTTTTCTATTCCTACCCAGACCTGGAAAACAATACAATCAAATTCCATACTCTTCCAGGCTATGTAGGAACCCTGGTTAATAGTGAAGAAGTACTTTTATAAATATGTTTTCTCAAACACCATGCGTGTTAAACATAAACCTTAAAATGTCTATTGAGTAAAAATCATAAATATAATACAATTCAAATCCTTTTAGATTTACAGGGGTTGGACAATGAAACTGAAACAGCTGTCATTTTAGTGTGGGAGGTTTCATGGCTAAATTGGACCAGCCTGGTAGCCAGTCTTCATTGATTGCACATTGCACCAGTAAGAGCAGAGTG
>JAHUTJ010002414.1:1417-12979 GCA_036250325.1 Characodon lateralis | reverse complement strand
CTATCTATCTATCTATCTATCTATCTATCTATCTATCTATCTATCTATCTATCTATCTATCTATCTATCTATCTATCTATCTATCTATCTATCTATCTATCTATCTATCTATCTATCTATAGATATACATAGATATATATATATAGACATATATGTGTATGTCTTTTTTGGCATTCTCTTTTATTTTGACAGCCTGAAAACAACGCCTGCGTGTCGACTAATAGGAGACGAGTGCGTCTCTCTACGTCAGACGCACGGGAGGACGCCCCTGTGGCTCCGCCTCGGTAGTCGCACGGTTCCGCTGTAGCGCTGCGGCTCCGCTTGAAGCGGCTCCCCGGCTCAGACTACCCGCAGGAGGACCAGTGGGCGGACCGGTGCGAGGAAAGTTGACAGAACCAGCAGCAGGCAGCCCGCTGAGCTCCTCAGAACCAAAGCTCTCTGAAGGTAAACAGCTGTCCGACAGCCGGTGACGGAATAACGGCAGCGGGATAACGAAGGACAAGGTGCGGACTGAGCGGCCACAGGTAGCCCCAGGTGTCTGGAGGGTCATGCGGATCTCTGAGCTGTGAACGGCCGCAGACGAAGAGAGGAAGCCGCCACCAGTGGGAGGACCGACGGAGGAGGAGAGCCAGCATGTCCCGGAGAAAGCAGAGCAAACCCCGGCAGATTAAGCGTAAGGAGCCGACAAGTATAATGTTCCTTCTTCATGCGGGGTTTTCATGGGAATGTTTTCAGAGAGAAGGAATATTGGGAACTCCCGAGTAAATACGGGGCTGAAGTTGGTATCTGATGTGTAGCTTCTTCTTCGGGACTTAGCTCAGCTCTGGATCAAACCCTGTGCGTTGTGGTAGTAATTACAGCACAAAAATATATATATTTAATGACTGGAGAGCGTTTTAAAATAATTATCTTCACTGACAGTGGCCTGGTCCGGGTTTATCCAGGCTAACTGTTGTGGTTTTCAAGCTGGACCTAAAGTAAGGTGGTATAAATGCAAAAAAACCCCATCGATCACTGGTTTTTGGGCTTTTACAAACAGAGCGAAGACTCACAGATCACAAACTCTGATAGTTCTGCGTATTTGTGATTAGTAAACTAATGCGGTCCATGTTGAATCAGTCAATGGTTTCTTTTTTAAACTGGATCTAAATGAAGGTGCCTAAAATAAGCATTGAATTTGTCTTGTTTTGCAGCAGCATTGTGAAAGACAGATCAGTGTTTAAATGAATATATCATCAGTTTAGATGAATCCAGTCCAACTTTAATTAGTGTGAATAGAACTGATCCAAATTAAAAAAACAGTGCCTCAGCGGTCCCAGAACCAGGATCCGAATCAGACCCGAACTTCAGCCTGTGTCAGTAAATAATCGTCTAACTGGGCTCGGCTGCAGAGTGTTTCATCCCTCCCAGAGCCCCTCGCTCCGTGCAGAAAACTTTTCATTTCTTCCTCCCTCGGTGTGTAGAGCCTGTTTTTGTGTTTTTGTCCATCGGCAGCCGAGCTGAATGTGTCGCCGCGGCTTCCTGTTTAATTCTGTTGTGGAAACGTCGGTGTTCTCTGAAAAAGCCGATGTGAGGAGAGATAAAGCAGCGATCCGATGTGAGCCCAGATAAAGATTAAAATTGGATCTTTTTTTTTTATTTGTTTTCAGTCCTAGCCTGCACACACCCCCCCCCCCCCCCCCCCCCCCCCCCCCCTCCCCGCTGGTTTTTCACTTCTCTCTCCCAGAGATGGGGGGCTGCAGATAGGCCTGCATGGCTGATCTCAGCCGCTGATAGCTGCTCACAATTGGATCTTTTTTTTTCCTTCTCTCCTTTTAACTCAATAATGCATCTGGGGGCCGCTTGAAAGAGGCCCTTTTTCTGGCTCCGGCGCTTGACGAGCTTTTCCTGTTTATAAAACGTGTGAAGCTTTATCAGGTAACTGATGTTCAGAGTTGATTGGAAAGGAGCTTATTAATAGGCCTGTTGCACAAGGAGCTGTAATGAGTTGTTTGAAAGTTCGGGAACAGTTAGGAGGCTGCAGCTGGAAGGTGTCTTATCAGTCTGTTTGGCTTTTTGCATCGTTGATTGTGTCACCCTGTCCTCAGAAACCTCCTCTCTGCTGGCAACACTTGGAAGTTTAGTCTGCACGATATCAGCTCACAGAAATGCCTTCATGTACGCAGCCATAAAGGTCTGATCACTGTGATCAGATCCAGGCTGCAGCAGGTGCATTTCTGCAGCACAGAGATGAATTCACTCTTGAACTTTTGTGCATTTTGTCACTTTACACCTTAATGCATTTTATTTGGATTTAATGTGGTACACCAAAGCAACGTTTTGCATAACTAAATAGTCAAATAAATAAATAAAATGTATGCATCATTTTTCTTTATTTGACACGTGTGGTGGGCATGTGTAATTCATCTTCTTCACTCATACCTTTTCAATAAAATTTCACGTCACCATCAGAAGTCCTTTAACTGGCAAATCCAGGTGTACTATGACGGCCGGCAGGGTTTGTTAGAGAACATTAGGGAACAAAACAGCATCATGAAGACCATGGAACACAGCAGACAGGTCAGGGAGAAGGTTTTGAAGAAGTTTAAAGCAGGGTCTTAACCTTTTAACATCTCACAGATATCAGAAGATCTATCCTCTGGAAATGGAAATAATTTGACACAACTATAAAAACAACCTACCAAGACATGGCCGTCCACCTAAACTGATGAGCTGGCAAAGAGAACTTTTAACTCTAGAGGAGCTGCAAAGATCTAAAGCTCAGGTGGGACAGTTTGTGAGTTGAGCACCTTATGAATCACGTGTTTTAGTCAGTGTGGTCAAAAGAAGGATAGCAGATATTCAGTTGGCATTTTGCACACAATTCATGTGGAGGTGCTCTGCTCAGATGAGACCCAAACTTTACCTAGCACTGCACATTATCCTAAGCATTCCACCCCCACTGTGAAACATGGTGGTGGCAGCATCATGCTTTTCTTTAGCAGGGAGAGGGAAGCTGCTGAGTAGAGGGCAATCTCGGAAGAAAGCCTTTTAGAGGCTGCAAAAGACCTGAGACCAGGACGAAGGTTCTCCTCCCAACAGGACAACGGCCCTAAACATGCAGCCAGTTACTATGGTTTAGATCAGAGCACAGTTATGTGTTACAATGGCCTAGTCAAAGCCCAGACCTAAATTAAATTCAGAATATCTGGGGAAAAAATAAAAAATTGATGTTTGTAGACGCTCTCCATCCAATCTGAAAGAACTGGGTCTGTTTTCCAAAGAGGACTGGGAAAAAATTCAGTCTGTAGATATTCAAAGCTGGTAGAGACAAACCTCTAAAGACTAGAACCACTAAAGGTTCTTTTAGAAAGTTTTGGCTTGTAGGGCCTGAATACAAATGCACTCCACACCTTTCAGATATTTTTTATGTGAAGAATATTAAAAACCACGAATCATTTTCATAAAACTTTACAAGTTTGCACTTCTTGTTGGTCCATCACATTAAATTCAAAATGAAATACACTGAGGTTTGTAATTTGGCAAACTATGAAAAGGTTTGGGGGGTCTGAATACTTTTGCAAGGCGACTGTAAACGGGTAGACCAGAGCTCAAACTTTTTCTTCTTGTAGTGGGAAGGTGTTGTTTGAGATTGACCTCCTTTTATCATTGATTCATGTGGTTGTCAGAACATGCTGATGGTTGTCTGTTCAATTTTTCCAAGACCAATGTGACCTTTGGTGGAATCGGGTTTTATCTATCTAGATCCTGAAGATGTTCCCCTTCCTGTCACGTGTCACAAAAGTATCAAATCTGTGGACGTCTGAGAAAGTAGATATTTGACTCAAATCGTTCTGTTATCCTTTTAGCTGCTTGGAGGATCAGCAGATGTATTTGTGACGAGAGTTCGGTGTTTTTAATCGTTATCATTTATTTACCACTGTGTGGGAATGAACTCACCTGTGACGGAGCTGCAACCATCAGCAACTCTTGGTAAAAAAAATCTGCCATGTAAACATCCAGATCTTTAATGTTTTTTAAGGAAAAATCAGGAAAGGTTTGTTCATATTTTGGTTTTTGAAGCACTCCTTTGATGTTTCTCTGAAAGTGGTTTGAACTTTTGACCGAACTGAACAGGATCCTGAAAGACGTCATTGCCTCCTTACCTCATGAATTTAAAAATATAGATTAATTAATAATCCAGGTAGTCGTTTTCAGGCCTGATTTGTGTAGTTTTGAACAAAATGTTTAAAACAGATGTGCCTCTCAGAGACTGGTTCAGAACATGACAGTTGTTAGATGTTGCTGCCCTAAAACCTCCTAAAAGGCTGCAGGATTCACTCTCATTGCTTTTACAAGCATCTGAATATATTAGAAATAGGGTCAGTAGTCTGACCGGTGTCGGAAACATTTGTTCCTTCAGCCTGGAGGCCATTTGTGTTATTTCATCTCGCTGAGCTCTCCTGCAGTAGCTAGAGATGCTGCTTCGCAACAAGAAGGTTCTGGGTTCGTATCCCGGCCGGGTACCGTCAGGGTGGACTTGTCATGTTCACCCAGAAGCATATGTGGATTCTCTATGGTTACACCGGTCCCTAAGCATTCATGTTAGGTTAGCTGGCGAACTTAAATCATCCTCGGGTGTTAATTTGTAGGCGAGAAAGTCTTCACACCCCTGTTAAAATACCAAGTTTTTGTGATGTGAAAATTCCTTTCAAACCTTTCCCACCAATAATATTTATTCTGTATGAATACAGCTGAAAAAACAAGTTTAATAGAAATAATGTAAAAAAAAATAAAAAGGTGCAATTATCTGACTTCATAACTGTGCCAGTGCCTAAATTACAACTAAACTGAAACACTTTGTGATTTATGTTCAGCTTTCAGTGTTATTGGATCCTGTCCTAGATGAATATTCCTGACATTTGTTCATTTGCATCTCAAAGCCTTAATTTGTAGAGTGCATCTCACAGCACATCACCAATAGGACACCGTACCCACAGTGAAACATGGTAGTGGTAGCATCATGATCTGGGGTGTAACGTTTTACAGATGAAACAGTGTTTTTTTTGTTGAGGTGAATAAAAATATCGCCGTCAGTTTCCACCCAAAACCTTCAGGCGTCTGCTAGAAAGCTGATGATGTTAGACTTCTTGTTTTTACCTCAAAATCTGATAGATTGGCAGAACGTTTGGAAGCCAGGATGTTGTTGCAGATAGACCGAAGAAGACTAAAGGCTCATGTTGAATAAATTTCTACAAAGTTTAACGCTAAGGGTGTTAACACACATGTAGTCAGGTTTTTGCCTCTTCTTTATTTTTCTTTTTTTTAAAGATTTGTTAAATTTGCTGTTGAATTTTGCACTCTAAATCTCACATTATGTAGAAAAAGTCTGAAAACGATTTATCATCGTCTCATTTTTACAGGGCTGTGTACACTTTGAAAGGTTCCTGTTTTGAATCAGGATGTGGGTGTGTTCAGTATTAAATTGCAAAGGACTGCTTATGAGCCATATTAAGTAGACATTTGAAGTGCTATGCAATCAGGCTTTGTATGCCAGTAATATGTTTGGCCACTTGGATGGACTCTCACTGTCTTTGTTGACCATACCTGCTAGAGTTAGATGCCAGAGATGCTAAAGCCAGCAGACAGTGGTGGGGTTATTGTTCAGCCCAAGTCTAGACTAGACTCCTCTGAGCCCTGCAAGGACTAGGTAGGTGGTATCATTCCTCTGTCAGACTTGGAGGAGTAGGCATCGATTCCAGGTGCCGCACACTCGGCTGCAACCTGCTCCTGTGTCACTTCCTGTTTAGTCATATCTGTTTCCATGGTGAAGTTTGAACTCTCAGCAGGTGGCTCCAGTACAGCCGTCAGTGAGGCCTGGAGATGTATTCCAGACCCTGAGGCTGATAAACCTGGCCCAGACACGGCATGCGTGCATGTGACTGCGTCTCCAGGGTGTTATGGCCGTCTTTATCAGCTGCCCTGGTCCACTGTGCTTCCTCTGTGAACCGAGCCTGGGCTGCTGGGCCGAGATCGGCCGGGCTCTCAGCCCTGTGACTCTCTTGTGATTCGGACGACATTTTGATAGGAAAGGGTGTGGAGTGATAAGCACTCTGTTCGGCTGGCACATGTTGGAGGTGAGAGTGTAGCTGCTGGTGCTACTTCCACCTCTGCTGCTCTTTCTGCTGCAGCTGTGAATCCAACATGATATTTGGAGCCAAACTCCCGCCGGGTCACACTGCTGTCGGGTTTTATTGCCACGGTCCAACACCTTTTAGATTCCTCTCAGGACATCCCTGACTCCTCAAACCTCTCTGCTTTTATTGTGTTCTTACTCTCCATGTTGAGCGGGAGACCACCGAGTTATCTGCTTCTCTCTCTGCAGCTGCTGTATAGTTACAGCTCTGTAGGACTGCTGACTTTTTAAACAGTTTTTTATTTGTTTTTTTTTTATTCAAATGAAACCAAACTGTGACAGTTTGTAAATACAACTTTCAGGTAAGAGTTTATGGGTGTAAAATTAGAAACCAGATCAGTTTTTATTGAAGACAAGAGAGACCTTTGTTTGTCTTGTATTGGTCTGGTGTAAACACATTTAGGTCAAATAAAAATAAGCTCAGATAGAATAAGGTCAATTCAGATTAGCACATCATCGACTCTTGTATTTGTGTGAATCCAGTCTGATGGAATTTGTTTTGAGGGAGTCCTGAGACAAGCTTGCATTTTTGTCCAAGCAGGTGGTCCTCTTACTTTATTTGTTCGAATGCTGTCTTGATTAATAGTTATTGAACTTTTGAGACATTCCATTTTTACACATTTTTTGTTCCAGTCCTTGTACCTGACCTCGACAGAATAATATAATATAATATAATATAATATAATATAATATAATATAATATAATATAATATAATATAATATAATATAATATAATATAATATAAACAATAAGGAAAATGGATAGGTCGATCACTAAACAAGTGTCAGGGCTGAAGAAACCAGCAGTATTTATAAGTAATGTCTTTAAGAAACACAGATATCATGTTTATGGCATGACACCTGGTTAACGTAATATTAAAACATATTTGTAAAGGTAAAGATCCAAGCAAATAGATTAGCTTTGCCTTTTATATTCTGACATCTTCCAAAAAATCAGGCTGATAAATTCACTGTTTTCTGGTTTAATGCTAAGATAATGTTTAGGTACACTAAGATAAACTATGCTAAGCTAAAACAAAGTAGGCCATGATAATCTATTAACTCCAAGTAGGCTAAGCTAAGGTGAGGCAGGATAAGACAAAGTTAATTTAGCTAAAGTAAACTGAGCTAAGCTAAGGCTTGCTAAGATAGGATTAACCAAGCTAATTTAAATTTAGCTAAAGAGATCTGGTATGCCAAGTTTAAGTATGCTAAACTAAGCTTAAGATATGCTAAAATAAGGCAAACTAATGTGAAGTAACCTTAGATAAATTAAGATAAACTAAGCTCAGATAAGCAAAATTACGATAATGAAAGATAGTCCTAGCTTAGGCTAAACTAAGCTAGGATATGCTAGACTAAGTTAAAGTAAACTTTATTAGGTAAGCTTGATCACCTAGGAGAGGTTAACTCAGGCCACACTCAGATAGGCCAAACTATAAAAAATAAAGAAAGGTAAGGTAACTGTAGGTAGGCCAACCTAAGATGAGCTGTGCTGAGGCAATTTAACTAAACTGAGAGAAAACCGAGGCTAAGATGAGGCAGTTTAAGCTCTGGTTAGCTAACTAAGCTTGGCTAAAATAAGCCGAGTTTAGGTATGCTAACGTGATATAGGGTACACTTAGCTAGGACAAACTAATGTGAGATCAGGGGTAGCTGAGATAAACAAATAGATGTCTTACCTTAGCTTATATAGGCTAAGGCCAGATGGGATAGGCTAAATTTGGGTAATCTAACACAGTTACGGCTACACCAAACTAATGTTCAATGTTCCATAAGCTAGCAATACCCAAGATATGCATAGGCAGGTTAAAGTCGGATTAACTAAACTACGATAATTTATGTTAAGCTAAGATAAGGTAAACTAAATGGAGATAGGCGTACCTAAACTATATTACACTAGGCTAATGCTAAAGCTAAGGTTAACTAAAATAATTTTAAGAACAATAACCTTAGCTTAATGTACAGTAGGAGAAACTAAGGCAAGCTTAGCTCAGATAAATAAACTAAATAATTTAGGATAAACTGAAGGAAGCTAAGATAATTTTAGGTGGTTTAACCTAAGCTAGGGTGCACAATGCTAACGTAAACTAATGTGAGATAATCTATGATATGCTACAGCAAGCTAAAGTCAGATTAATTAAACAAAGCTAGGTTTATACAGTTTTATTAATATTTTGTTCTTTTTC
Source organism: Characodon lateralis (assembly GCA_036250325.1). Taxonomy (NCBI): domain Eukaryota; kingdom Metazoa; phylum Chordata; class Actinopteri; order Cyprinodontiformes; family Goodeidae; genus Characodon; species Characodon lateralis. The sequence goes on along the minus strand of JAHUTJ010002414.1, from coordinate 4,616 downwards.
TGTTATCGTGCTGTGTGAAGTTTACCATGTTGTTGCCAGGAAACAGAAATACACCTAACCTTAAGTTATTGTTTGTCAAGTTTCCACATAATAACTCTTTGGGAATCACCTTGTTGGAGCTAAAATCCTATGTTCTGTCTGTCTGACTCTGTTATCTTTGAAATGTTTCATAGACATAACTAAAGCATTTAAAACTTTGGCATTGTGACGGGAGTCTGGTAACAAAGAGCCTTGACATCCAATTTAAAGTTGATTCAGTGAATAATCTTTTTAATGTTAATTTACTCAACTCATCCCAAGCTGTTGGTGATTCATGTAAACAATGGCTGCAGGAACATTTGTTTTGAAGAGAGAATGTCGACGTATCTAGTCCAAGGACAAATAAGCAAATTACACAACAAGCCAAAACTTAAAGCTCACTGGAATTATCCTGAATGCAGCCTCTTGTGGTCATTATTAGAAATGCAGCTGCTTTGCTTGCAAGGAGTGGGTTTATTTTTGCTTTTAACCATTTGTTTGTTCCTCTGAAGGTGGTAGAAGCTTTTTGAAGGTTTGGTAAAACAGATTTTTCCACTAAAGGCTGAAAATGTCATTGAACATAAAAAGCTGACAGGTGTCACAAAGTTCCTCATCAGTCCCAATTTTAAACTTTCCAAGATGACATAAGTTCAGATAACATTAAAAGAAAAAAACAACATGCAGACAGTTGTGTATTTATATCTCTTTGAACAGTTTTTTTCTCTTATTTTTCCCTAACACAATGGCTTTTTTCCAGGGGCTTTCTGGAGGCTCAGAGTGAGGAGGAGAAGGGGTTGTTTGTGTAGCAGATGGATATTTGTCTATGTCTCTTTGTGCGTCATCCTCCCTAACGGTTGGCGATCCTTCAGCCTGATAAAGCTTCTCTTCTTGATGGGGAGATAGCAGGCAGGCAGCCCACTGAGGCTGGATTCCCTGAGCTTATATTTTGGCGGTTGAGATGGGAGACGTGATAAAAGTAGGCGGCGATCGCTGCAGCTGATAATGCAGGAAGGGGGGAAAAAAGAGGAGGCAGATGGAGGGAGGGTAATTACTTCTGGATATTTCATCCTGTCTGTGTGGATGAATGGATGATTGAAATAAAAAGAGAAAAGCAGCAGGAAGTGGAGTGGAGGTAGAGAGCAGAACACATAGCTGTTAGATGAATGTGTTGCGTGTGTTTTTAATGGCAGCCCAGCCAGCCTGTCATGCTGCTCCCCCACCCTCTGAGAAAGATGTTTGAGGCTGATAGTGAGGCCTGCTGATGGTAGATAGATAACAGGCTGCTGATCCTCTCTGCTGATTGGGCCTCGCTTTGTGACATCAGCCTTCAAGCTCAGAGGTCAGCATGAATAATAACACTGCCTCCCACGACTGAGAGCAAACCAGGACGTCTGCAGAGGCCAGATGAGGAAGCTGACCTCCTCCTCCTCCTCCTTTTTTTCAAGTTAATAAAACAGTTTAAATTTATGAAAAGTTAAACACAGACATATTTGTTGTTTAAAAGGCTCATGGATTTCCAGCAGAGAGATTAAAATATTCATGCTGTGAACTCTGCACACACAAACGCACACACACACACACACACACACACACTCACTCGGCTGCCTCACACAGCGCCCCGCCGGCTCTCCCCTCCTGTGTGTGTTTCTTTAACTCTGTCTTTGTTCTGCTTTTAGCTCGATGTGAACTTTAGATAAGTCGCGGGGCCTGATCTCCGGTGCAGATACAGATCTCCAGGCGTGATTAGAGTTGTTATCGGGCCGGAGCAGGCGGGAGCAGAGGCTCTGCTGCAGCAGCGTCGGAAGCAGCCAGGGTCCGGACCCTGGCAATCAGTTCCAGCCCTAATGGGATTAATGTTGTTGTATAATTAGATGATAGGTGTGAATGCATTGCTTTCTCCTCCTACAACCCCTCCCTCCTCCACTCGCTCTTACAAGCATTGTCATTGATTAATTTAATTAGAATTAATGCCATGTATTACTCATTCCTGATTCTGTGTAAGATAGCGCAGACATGTTAGAAAATTCTGATGTTAGTTGATTTTTATCTCTGGGGTTTTTTAACTGTTTTCTGAGAAGCGTAAAGATTGTAGAGTAAGCTGGAGGGGAAGACGAAGAGGAAAGTGGCAGCATCAGCAGGATGACTCTCACTTGGTTGATGCCTCTGACGGATATTAACGATGGTGACTGATTGGGTATCATGAGGCAATGGTTCTCATGCAGGAGATCAGATATCTTTGTGGGGAGCTGCATCAGACTGCAGCGGTGCACACGTTTAACTTTCACACGATACCTGCAGGGGACAGAATGCAGCCGCGGCATAGAGATGATGATGTTTCCAGCTATACAGGATAAATCAGATGTTTACCATCTGATGTTTGCGCTTTAACTCGACCCGTCTGCTATTTGAAATGATTTAAAAATATCTTGTGAAAGCAAATGTTTCTGTTTGGGATGCCTGATGGATTGGGGATTTGCTTGCATGCATGTGTGGGTTTGCATTGTTGCCACTGTAGCAGCACTGGTGGAGAGTGTGCAAGGGTGTGTGAGTGTGTGTATGGTTACAATCAGTGAAAGAGGGAAGTTGGCAGGAAACACAGTTTGGGTTCTGTGTGTGGAAGAGTTATTACCTTTTCCTGCTGTTTACCCAAGGGACGGCCCTGGTGGCGCTTTACGCTTAGCCTGCACACTGCAGCTGTAAACGCTTTAACCTTTGACCGGCGGCTGTGCATAGGAGGAAGGAGGGGAGAACAACGGTAGCGTAATCGCTGTCCAAACTGTTTGCTTTAACAGTAATTACCTCTAGGCTTTCTCATTTCAGGGAGCCATCTGAGGGCTTAAGTCACCGCCGTGTTGTATGGTCCACTGGCAGACTACAGAGTGCAAACCTAGATCTGAACATAACACTGAGGCTCAGTTCTACTGGTTCTAATGTTTTTTTGTAGGGAAGCTGTGAGCCATATGGCTCTGATCTCTCTCTGCAGAATGTCCTGATCCAGCCCTCCTTTCTTTCTGATTTCCTTCCTGCGATCCAGACTTTCCTGTTTTCTGATCACCGGACCTGTGATCTGGCACTGAATGGCTTCAAAACACATGAAAAAAAAACTAAAATTATGGGGAGCTGTTTTGCCATTTATTTATTTAGTAATTTATCAGCACATTAATGAATATTTACATGTACA
>JAHUTJ010002413.1:0-12985 GCA_036250325.1 Characodon lateralis | reverse complement strand
AGCAAGACCCTTAGCCCCAGAATGCTCCCCGGGTGCCGCACAATGGCAGCCCACTGCTCCCTGTAAGGGATGGGTTAAATGCAGAGGACAAATTTCGTTGTAATGTACATGTGCAATGACCGATAAAGATGATTATTATTATTATTTTTCCAGATTAAGTAGGAATCCTCTAGGTGTGTAGAGCGCCATTTTCTCTCCAATTTTCTAACATTGTGCTTTAAAGTACGCAGCTCTGAATTAAACCAGGGAGCCAGCCTCCTTTGAGCAAAGCCAACTGAGTCTAAGATAGCATTAAAGGCTATATTTAGCTTTAATCACTTTCAGTGTCAACATAAATGTTAAAATCCCCCACATCCAAAGTGGGGTGGATGCCTTCTCTCCGGATCTGACCAGGTTTTCCCCAAAATGTTTGCCAATTATCAATGTAGCCCACATCATCACATCACATCGTGCCACTTCTGACTGTTTCTCCCATGAGGCACAGCACAGGTTAGTGAGTTTTGTAACATAATTTGTTTTGGGGCAGGAGGCTAGGAAGGCTTCACAGTCTGAGCTGCAGCACACAGTTTCACACACTCTACATACTCCTCTTTATGGCGTTTTTGTAAACGGTGAAAAAGATTGTAGTGCTCAAACATTTTGTGGGGACTTTTTTTCTACAAAACACATCTTTCTGATGTTCATGTGACATTTTGAATCTGTACCATCTCCGAATAACTGAGCTGTTGGTTTTCAGAGTGAAATAGTTACAGAGTGAAATAAGTATTTTTAAATTAATTTATTTTTTAAAAATTATATTCAATTATTTATTGTCATCATTTAAAATGTATATTAAATTATTTAATGGGACATTAGATTATTTAATTGTGCATTTCATAATTTAATGGTATATTTAATTATTAAATGACGTATTAAATTAATAAAACAAATTTAATTATTTAATGGGGCATTTAATAGTACATTTATTTATTTCATGGTACACTTATTTATTTCATGTGACATTCACATTTATTCATTTCATGATAGATTTATTTATTTAATTTTGTCCCCTTTAACCCTCCACACAAAACACTTTAGGGACAAAATGTGAAACATTTCATAGGATACAGCAGAGCAATGGATATATTTATGAAAGTAAAACATTTAGGAAATATATTTTATCTTCAAATATAATTCAGAAGACATGGAAACTTTAAAAGCAAAAGTATAAAACCCACTGCAGAAACAAATCTTAGTCGTTACCAAAACTATATAGGCTTTTGTCTCTTCGCAGGGTCAAGCTTCCAGAGTATGTGCTGGATTTTGGCATAGTGATTCCAGGCAAAGTCTACAGTCAGACGGTGAACATCATTAATAATGGATCAATACCTGTGTCCTTCTATGCCCACTGCAAACATCTAACAGGCACAGGTAACACCAATACAATTGTAATCTCTGTCTTCATTATTTATATTTATATCTAATGTTTTGGTCATGATGATGATTTTTGTTTTTTACAACATGGAGCCTTATGAGGGATCCCATGTTTATTTTGGATCATATAGCCACTTCAAAAACTAGTTCTTACTAACAAAAGAACAATGAGACCTGGAATGGATAGTAAAATCAGCAAAGGTGTAAGTAAATTTGGACATTATCTTCCACAGGTTTTACCACAGAATTTGAAAGTGTGCAGAACCTTCCTTGTGGGGAAACCCAGACTTTTACAATTAAATTTGATTTTCACTCTCCCAACGGAAAGACGGGGCAGACGAGCATCATTCTGCCGATACAGGTGCTCACAAACACGTTACTCCATGCTCACAAAGTCCCAATTTTTATGATTGCCTTTAAAGGTTTTTATTCTGTCTACTCATTCTCCCACCGATTAACAGATTCATAATATAAGATATTTTTTGTTGTTTTTTAAGCTCACAGATGGACCAGTGGTGCAGATTAAGCTATGTGCAGTCGTGACCATGCCAACAATCACCGTCTCAAAAGACATGCTGCTGTTTGACACAGTGCAGTGTGGCATGTGTCAGGTAAAACAATATTACCTCATCAAATTACTTTTGGCATCCTGAAAGGAAACATGAATGACGTACAGCGCCTCGCTAGAGTTTTCATACATAATACCTTAGTTATATATCCTCAGACGCACATGAGCCGTGGCTGCCAGCTATTTAACTGATAACAATCACCAGCTGCTTCAGCGTGAGGGTCCCACTTTACTTTAAGCAAAGACAGTTAGTTATTATAAGTGGACTTCACACACTTTTTTTGCAAAGCTTGCTGTTCATGTTTAATAATGTTGTTGCACAGATTCAAACGATACAGCTGCAAAACTGTGAATCAGTGCCGTGTCAGTGGAGCATGGCTGAAGAGGTGAAACCTCTCAAAAAGGTATGACTGTTTCAATTAATTAATTTATTTTTTTAAATGTTCCTACTAATGTTGTAACATAATATCAAACAGTAATAATTTCCTAGAGTTGGTTTATGAAAAGGTGCTTTAGTGTTTGAAATATTGCATGATACTTTTCCTTGTATGACAGGACTGGTTCTTGCCTCTTTATGAACGTAAAATATTCTTACAGCAGCAGCGGCTGATTCCTGCGGTATTCCAGATGATTCCCTGCTCTGGTGTGCTGTTCCCTGGAGAACGTGTGAACGTCCACATCATGTTCCGCCCTGTAGAGGGGGTAGAGATTTTAATAATATTAGAACGTTCTTTTTTGTGTGGATCTAAAACTCTCGTAACAGAACTGAAATAGTGATGTTTAAAAACTCTTTCTGTTTTCCAGTGTTCATACAGCAGACGGCTGGTGATCCATGTTTCTGACAGCACTCAGCAGGTCTTCATTACAGCTCGGGGTCAGGCTGAAGAAGCACGGCTCGAGTTCTGTCCGTCTGTCCTGGAGCTTGGGCCCTGTCTTCCTTTTAGCTCAGAGTCTAAAGCTGAGGTCACAGTGAAAAACCACTCCTCCTTCCCCATCGAGTTTTACTCCCTGGAGTTTGATAAACAGTACCTCAAGGAAGAAGAGGTAGCTATGTTTTAAAATTTGGAGACAATGTCTCCAAGCGTGTCTGTTGAAAGAACGTTATTTTATGATTTACAGTTCTCCCCACATATACTTAACATATGTAATGAATTTGACATTCGTTGCTAAAGTGTTTCACTTTCTAAAATTAAACAAGCTAAAAACTGATAGTTCTTTATGCTTTGCAGGTCTTTCAGAGTTATTCATTGACAGCTGACATTGTCAGAAATACCATCTATTGCATGAAATACAGAACTCCGTACTGCAGAAAAACAACCATACTTCATGATACTGCCACTTACGTATTTCATAGCTGAGATGGTTATAACAGGCTTAAAAGCTTCCCCTTTTTCCTTCAAGCATAATGATTGTCCTTATAATCAAAAGTTTCAATTTTAGTTCCTTTAGAACACACCACATGTACCCAAACATTAAGGTCTTTGTATCTCAGTGCATTTGCAAACTGTAATGTGGCTTTTTATGTTTGTTTTTGGACAAATGGATTCTTCCTTGCAGAATGGCCACACAGGTGTTGGCACAGCAATTATTTTACAGTGTATAATGCAACCCTAACTAACCTAAAACAGGATGTTTAGTCTGATTTGGTCCTAGACCATGAAAAAAAGGTTACATCTTGTTATTCAATAAATGTAAACATCTGGTTTTAACTATTTATATTATCATCCTGTACAGGAACAAAAGAGGAGCAAAGAGGCGGTTATAAAACAAACAAAAAAAGACACATTTCTGATTCACACTATTATACAGGTCCACATCAACATTTGATTCTAAGCTTTTATAATGTCCCTTAAATTCGTTTAGGACAAGAGATGAGCTGCTCTTAATATATTTTCTTTGCAAATTTTGTGTTTTTGTAATTATACATGACTCTTTTCCCAGTTTTTTACGTTCAGATTTTGAAAACCAAAAGAGGAGGACTGGGAGGTCCTCTCTCTGGTGAGAGAAAAAAAACAAAACTTTTATTTAAGTTTAATGAAATAAAAATCTAGTTATGGGATCTATAAATGGATAAATCAGTGGAAGCACAAAAAAACACAAGTTGAAAAAGAAAAGGATGGAACGGATGAATAATAAGTGCCTAAGACAGTTAACCCAAAATGATTCATATCTCTGACAGGTTTAGGTTTAAAGTATTTTTTTAGATTTACCAACATTCTTCTTTTGACTGCAAGTAATATTTTGAAGACAGAGTTCTGATGTTAATCTGATTAAGACTCTGGATTCACTGATTGTTGAGAACAGTGTAAATAATTTTCATCATGACATTTTTGAAAATTAATATGTTAAAAAAAACAGAATTGAAACTCTATTTACATTGTTTCATTATTTATTTAAGAGATGACTGTCTTATTTCCTATCAGAAACCAATTTCTTGATTGAATAAAACCAATTTCATATCTAAATCTGCCAGGGGTATGAATAATGTTGCTTTTAACTGAATGTTTAAGTAGCAAAACAAATTGGAACCTAAATTGAAATAAGAAGTAAAAAAACAACTACAAATAAAACAAAAAATAACTAAATAAATAATTCTAAATCATAATCGTTTTTATTGTTAAGGTATTTTTCCTTGTTTTCTTTTCCTTTCAGATCCTGCGGCTTATAGATGACTATGATGAGAACAACATGCTCCTGCTTCCCCCAAGGGTCCCTGGAGAGGGTCTTCCTGCGGAGCTTCTTGAATATTGCTCTCAGCTGAAAGATGATGGTAACTTGACTAAAACATAAATTCTTACCGAATTTTTTTCGCCCATGTCTTTGTTTTATTTCTAGCAAAATGTAAATTTTTGCTTGTCTGCAGTGCTGAATGTAGGCATGGTGGAAGATGAATCAAAGAAAGATGGCACAGTAAAGGATGAGGAGAAATCAAAACCAAATGATGGCGCAGTTGAGATGAGCTTCTTTAATGTGAAACCAGGGCAATTTTGTATGTACTATATCAGCAGCAGAACAGCTATACAACACAGCTTAATAAAAAGGATGTCTCATTTACTATAAAGTTATTATTGTCTCTCTTCTCTGCTTTAGTTTTTTCACAGTTGACCAGAGAAGGAATCATTGAGAGTGTCAAACAGCTAGACATGACACCTGCCTCCAGAGCGATCGCCCGCCACATGGAATTGAACTTTTCACCTGAGGGACTGACAGCACAGAACCATAGAGGAATTGCTATCATTGTATATGGAGCCCCACTAACAGGTAAAATACAAACCTTTTCCTAATCTGTCAAAGCAAAACTGATTTAACTATAAACAGTACCAAATTGTATACTTGTTCTTTATCTTACATTGTTTTTCAGATAAAAGCAGCATGGCAGCAGCTCTGGCATGTCACTATGGAGCAGCGTGCTTGAGTATTGATGCTGTGGTCACTGATGCCATTCAGAATGGCACTTCTCCAACTAGCCTATCTGCAAAACAACTTTATCATGCTGCAGTGGCTGATTATGAACAAAAAAAGGCTGCAGAAGCTGGTAAGCCTAATATTCCATGCATTAAGCAGTTTATATAGGAGATTTAATTCAGCTCATCACCAAAAAACAAGAAAACCTTTGACATTCTCCTCTAGCCAAGGCCATTGAGGAAAAAACTCAATCAAAACCTACAGCACCTCCTGAAAGCTCAGATCCTGATTTAATTCCAGCTTTCCTTAATACTGTGGATGTTCCTGCAGACCAGAGCGAGAACTGCTGCAATAACAATCCCTCTACAGCTCACCAGACGTCAGAAAACACAGCAAAAGATTTTTGTGTGGTACATATAGTCAAGTTTTTCTACTCATCTCCTTCATGTAACACTTATTCATGATATTGCAGATTCTTTGGGACATATGTTAAATCATACATAATCTAAATGTTGATAATAATTTGTTGGGATTTGGTTACAGGGAAGAAATGCAACGACAATCAGTTTTTTCCCACCTGAACATCTTCTTGTTGAAATCCTTATAGAACGATTTCAGGTACAGTAAAATGTATTACGCAATACACCCAAAGACCTAATAGATGGTACCATAAATATAAAATTATTATTATATCAGACAATGCCATCTGTGACTTAAAACATAATTAAAATGACGCAATCAAGCAGACAGTTACTGGTTAGAAAATGCATGGGAATTGTCTGAAAACCTGGTCCACCTGATGGTTTAGCTGCATATAGAACTTCGTTTAGCAGCAATAATCTTCAGTAGTTGTTGTCTGTCTGACGTTATCTGTCTCATATTATTGTGGAAGAATTTTAGCCCACAACATTGTTTGAATTCATTGAGGTTTGCAGACATATGTTTCTGCACAGCTCTTTTAGGGTCGCAAAGCAGCATTTGAAATAGAGCACCTTGATTTTTTTTCATTTTCAGACATTCTGTTGTAAATAACCTGCTGTGTTTGGAATCATTGTCTTGTTGACAACTCAGTTTGGGCCAGGCTTAAGCTATCAGATTGGTCTCACTTTTGATCCTCTAATATTTTGGTGTACATAGCAGTTCATGGTTGACCCAAGTACTACAGCTTGGTCAAGTTGTAAGGCTAAAAACACTAGCCCACATCATCATTACTCCACTAATGTGCTGGGCAATTGATATGAGACAATTTGTGTTTGTGATTTGTTTGATTTACTTGAAAGTACTGCTGAGCATTATGGACATCCTTGCTCATATCTGCTCAAAGGACATGGTTCCAGAACTCTTGTAGTTTGTTTGGATATTTTATGGAGAAGGCAGGCTTCACTCCTTCAACACTTACAAAGTTTGAAAATGTCCTTCTGACTCTTCCCAGATTGATTGGCAGCAGTTTTTTTTTTCTCAAGGCCATTGCTCATGTCATTCTACCTTATTTTTATTTTGTTTAACAGACACCTGTATGTTCCAGAGCAGCAGCTGTTAAAACTCCTTCTTTTAGAGAAGATGTCACATTGATGGTGTTCAGTTAATCAATGACGATCAATGATGAGCAGTGCCTAGTTACATCATCACCACTAAATTCCTGTGAAAGCAGAATGGATGGATTTTGAATTTTACACAATGCTTCTGTATGTTGTTTTTGGTAATTAAGTGCATGTAAGTTTCCCAGTTTAATATGTGAAACCAGGTGCTCATCTAAGGTAAGATTTACCAAGCCTTAAGAATGGATGCCGACTGAATATTTTGTCCTTTACTCCAAATATTATAGCTGAAATTTAACCTTTTCCCTTAACTGGATTTACCTATCTTCGAAAAGGTCAGCGTACTTGTACTGTGTTTTGTTTTGTTTTCGTTATTTGTCTTGACATTCCTATTCCTCATTAACAGTTAAGCGATTGTCACAGTGGAATCGTTATCAACGGCCTGGAGTCTGTTTACAGTCAGAGTCAACCAAGCACACTTCAAGTTGTGCTTAAGGCCTTCAGTAACCGCAAGCACATATATGTACTAAATTTATCTGACACCTATGATGCCCTGAAGGAACGGGATAGACAGCAGAGAGAGGCTGAGGGTAAATTGTTTGCCAGGCCCAACATATTGCAGATATGTACATTTCTATACCAAAGTTGTCCCATATAAAGTTGAGAACACAGTCTGTTTAATTGTGCATTTCATGCAGAAGCCTTGCAGAAAGAAATAGCTGAGAGGGAAGAGAGGTGGCAGTGGGATCTGGATCAGGAGACGTTCGATGCTTTGCCTGATGAAGATAAGGAGAAAATTACTCAGCAACACTTGGAGGCATTTCGACAGAAGAAGCAAAGGTAATGATCTGACAGAAAACATATTTTTTTTCCTTTAGAGCTTTTGTTCCTTTACTTATTCGATGCACTGCATCTTATCTTCTGTATGAGACAGATTATATGAAGACATTTTGTAATCTGGTACATTTGCCAGAGATAGCTAAGACTATGAATTGGACCAACTAGAGAACTGGGTCAGACTTTCTGGTACAGCATTTGACTGGTTTGAGTCTTACTAGAAAGGACCGACATTTTGGTGTTAGTAGGTAATTTTACATCATAGTTGACAAAAATCACATGCGGGGTTCCCCAAGGTTCCATCCTGGGAACCCTCCTATTCATTATCTGCACGCCTCCCCTACCTCAGGCTATACAACAGGATAAGTTACCATAACTACATATATGATGCACAGCTCTACATTACAATGTCACTAGTTGACTATAAACCCATTCAAGTGTTGGATAGATGCATAGAATAAATCAATTTCTTCAGTTGAACAAAAACAAAACTGAAGTAATAAATTTCGACCAAAGGAGGAGAGATCAAGAGTCAGAACACAGCTTCAGTTACTACAGCTAGAAACCACAGATCAGGCCCGAAATCTGGGTGTAGTGTTGGATTCAGACCTGACCTTCCAGAGGCCCATAGGGGCATTTACCAGTTTCGCCTTTAAACACCTGAAGAACATTTCCTAGGATTATAGGACTAATGTCCCAGCAGGATCCTTAAAAAATTATTTTCAGTCAAATTAATTACTGCAATAGTGTCTTCACAGGTATGCCTAAAAAGTCAATCAGACAGCTGCAGCAGATCCAGATTGCTGCTGCCCGTGTTCTCACTAAAACTAAGAAAGTAGAGCACATCACCCCAGTTCTAAAGTTCTTAAACTGGCTTCCTGTATTTAAGAGAATAGACTTTAAAATACTTATGTTAGTTTATAAGTCAGTGAATGGCTTAGCACCAAAATACATTAAATATTTGTTGTAACTGGCTCAACCTTTCGGACCGTTCAGGTCTTCTGGCTCAAGTCTACTCTGCATCCCCAGAATCAGAACCAAACATGGAGAAGCAATTTTCAGTTTTTATGCTCCTCTAATCTGGAACAAATGTCCAGAAAAATGCAAAAATGCAGAAAACCCAAGTTCTTTTAAATCAAAGATTGTTTAGGGTTGCCTTTGACTATTCTATTTAAACTGTTAACTAAAAGATCATTAGTCTCAGTCTGCAGTCTAAATGTTCTTTACTTTTCCTTTATTATGCACTTTTTCTGTTTTTTTAGGTCTCCATCTTGTAAAGTTCTTTGAAGTATCTTATTTCAAATGTGCTATACAAATTAACTTGCCTTGCCTTATGATTTGTTATTTTAACTTTCTACAGATTGGTTTTCAGATGGTTTTTGTGTCCATTTCTGTAACCTCACCACCAAGTTTCATCAAATTGGACTACATAGTTTTTTGTTTGCTTTTTTTGTGAATATCAATCAAACAAACTGCAAGTAATAGAATTTTCTCCTTCAGGTCTCATTATTTTTACAGAACATCCAGGAAGGAATATATTATGCTATATTCGAAAGTATGTGCTTATTACCTCATTTTTACAGCTTTGTGGCATTTGTAACATCAATTTGTCTTTACCAAAACTGATACGAACAAACATTCAAATGGAATGAATAACAGCAAGCAAACCTAAATCTGCAAAAGACCAGATAATTACCATTATGAATTTGTAATTAATTAATTTCTCTGATTTACACACCGCATTCTTGAGGTAAGAACAGCCCCCCCTTTTATGGATTAAAAATGAGATGTTGATTAGGTCTATTTGTGTGTAAAGGCAGATGAGCAAATACTTTTGGCAATATAGTTTATGTAATAATAGACTGGTCAAAAGTTATTGTCAAAATTTGCGGTTTTGAAGGTCCAAAGGTCCTTAGATAGAAAAACTTTTTATCCAATTTGAATAAAAAGCTAACTCCGACTGCACTGTTCAATTGTTAGTATTAATTGGAATGTATGTACCTGACTGTTGTGAAGTGCCTTGAGACAACATGTGTTGTGAATTGGTGCTATATAAATAAACTGACTTGAATTGAATTCAAAGCAGCAACAGGATATCAGCAGGCGCTTGGTGGATCGGTATATTTTAATGTAACACTTACTGACACGGAGTAAGGACAGCAATGAAGAGGACGACAAAGAACCCGACAATGAGGGGCCGAAAACTGAAACCTTGTTGTGCAATAATGTGCTTAAATGTTTTGATAACTTTCCATCTGTCTAGTATTGTCCTGTGAGTAACAACCCAAAATGGTAGTATTAGAATAATAGATGAAAGAGTGATTTGAGCACTGGCATTCTTAAAATAGCAAACATTGCAAACACATGAAATAAATTCACAACAACTTCTCTACAAAATTCTAAGAATTTATTAACAAAACCATTCAACTCCAAGTTAAACATGTTTCCGTTAACAAACTTTTTACTAGGCTGGAACATTTCAACTAAACTACCAAGCAAAATGAAAGAATAAAGAAAACTAATGAACTATATACAAATGAAGGAAAAGGGAATAAATAAAATGGTTGAAAACCATAACCAATAAAATGCTGCAATGATATTACAATTCAGTGTAGATATTTATGTTTAAAAACCAAGGTTTATCTTGAGGAGTTTGGAAATGGTCGAAAAGGTCAAATTAGTTTTAAAACTAATTAAGAACAACAATTGGAGTGTCTTCAGACAACCAATTCACAATGCAAATCAAAGGGTAAGTAAAACATTATTTTAATAAAATAGTATTTTAAAGAATTATTTCATATATTAGAGATCAGTAACCTTTTGGATAACTGATCTTTATTTCTTAATTGATCTTTATGTATTATTTTTACTATTAAGCTGTCATTATTTTGTAAATGATATCTCAAAATATTATTTGTCGAATTAGAAATCAATAACCTTTTTGGACAATTGATTGTTAATGTTATCTTAATCAGCCAACATTATTTTTGTAAATAATGTATGGTAAATGCTGTATCTAGTTCGGAGACTCCAAAGCACTTTACACTAAAATCAGTCATCCAGCCATTCATACACACATTCACACGCTGACATTGGTAGACTACATGGTAGCCACAGCTTCCCTGCGGCAGGCTGACAGAAGCGGGGCTGCCATACAATCAACGCCACTAGGTGCCCTCTGACCACCATCAGCAGGCAAGCCGGGATTCCAGCTGTCACTCCCCCTTCCTGAGACTAAAAAGAGGTTAACGTTGTGCAGTATGGCATTCAGAGTTTTTTTTTAAAAGTCTGTAGTCCTCTGTGTTCAGTTAAGTTCATGTTTCATCCCATGGCTGGGGCACAACAAATTTAAATACAACTGATGGTCAAAAGAACTACAAGGAAAACAGGTGTGGATCATGACATTACCCCTTCCTCAAGGGTGGATACCCAATGAGTCCATAAAAAAAAAGAAAACAATACAACCCGAACTGGGCGGGTGAAGGGGGCCTTGAATGGAGGGCCAGAAAATGAAATCCCAAATTTCAGGCTGGTGACCTGGAGGAGGTCAATATGCAAAGTCACAGAGTTCTAGAGGCCATCGGCGGCAATGCAGGAATCTTTGAATCCAGCGGCGCTGCAACGAGAACCCATGGAAACCCTCCCCAGGAGGCCGGGGTTAGTAATGCAGGAATCCTGGAGGCCAGCGGCAGTTCATGGAGAACCCACAAAGAACCTTGCCAGTAGGCTGGCCATGGCAATGCAGGAACCCAGGGCAGAGCTTTTTCCACGGAGGAGCTCTGAAACCTGGAACCTACGGAGGACCTCAGGAACACGAAGGAGCTTTGAAGCAGGAACAAGAGGTAGGTCCACCTGAACACCCTTGTCGGAGACCTCGGAAGCTGAAGCATGAGGCAGCTGCAGCAGCTTGAGTACTGGCGGTTGGTGGCAGCTTGGCACAGGCTCTGGGGCTTGGAAGCAGCGAGGAACGGGCTCTGGCACTTTCAGGCAGCAAGGAGGGGGCTATGGGACCTGCTGGCAGTGGGCAGCAGGTTCAGGAACAGCAAACGAAAATTCCTATTTGGCCTCTGGCTGCATGGCCAAACAAGCAGGATCCTCCACAAATGCTGGAGCCAGGGAACAGTCTGTACATCCAAACGAGCAGAATCCTTCTCGGAAAGCCCTCACTAGAACCGGGGAGCAGGCTGTGGGCAAGCAGGTGCAAGACTTCGGCAACCCTTGCGGAAAGTTATGATTTCTACGTCTGTTGCCTGGTTCTTCTCCTGGTTGAATTCTGCTGTCACAATTTGAAGGACCAAAGCGGCAACAAGACATCGGCAGATGCATGGTGGATTGATTTATTGTGATGTAACACTTACTGACACGAAGGAACTGCAGGAATCAGGGAGACAACAACGGAGAGGAAAACAGAGAACCCATCACTGAAGGTACAGAAAACATACAACTTAAATACAATTGCGGATCAAAAGAACTACATAGAAAACAGGTGTGGATCATGAGACTTATGAGTTGAAAGTGCCTCTTGATGGACCAGATGGATGGATCTGTGGCAAGATCAGTAGTGGTCACAGAGGTCCACTTCCAGTTTGGGTGATGTAAGCTACTATTGGCTGGTAGTATCAATAATTAGCTAGCTGGACCTTTTGTTTTAAAGATGTCCTCAAAATTGCTTTTATTTGCTGATTTTTTTAAATTTAGTTATTTAAGTTTCTAAAACAGGAGAAGAATAAAAGAAATCGGGCCTGGCTCAGTTCCTGTTCTGCAGAACATGAAAATACACAGATTTCACATCAGCATACACAGAAAAACAACACAGACATACCAACTTACATTGTGAAAGAAGCACCATTACATAACAGCCACCTATCATTGATTCAATCAATTAATTATTAAAATGGTAATGTTCATTGTACACTTTGATGTGTTTATATTTAGACTTTATTAACCACTGAAAATACAAATGTGAGATGAAAAATTATAGTTCTTCATTTAGTTCAGAATCAGATTCAGCTTTATTTGTGAAATTTGTGCACACAAACAAGGAATTTCACTTCATTGTCAATGTGCTATCAATGAAGAAATTATATATATATATATATAAATATATACAGGTCCTTCTCAAAATATTAGCATATTGTGATAAAGTTCATTATTTTCCATAATGTCATGATGAAAATTTAACATTCATATATTTTAGATTCATTGCACACTAACTGAAATATTT